>JAAXYX010002633.1:0-16754 GCA_036851915.1 Ptenothrix huangshanensis
CATCTTGGGGTATATATATTACATGAGTGAGTCGTTGAAGTGTAGATGGAAAATGTGCTATGTGCAAAATCCACAATTCTTAGAATTGAAAATAATTTTACATACTTGACCACTAATTATAAACTAGAAAAGAGTGGACCAATTTTTAATTTTTTATACAATTAATAAAGACAATATTTAAGGTTTTCGAAAATATATTTTTATGAGTTGTTGTAATTTTTTAATTATAGAAGTATTTTATTGCCTCAGGTATGATTTGAGATAGCATGTCTTGAACGATAGCGACTGTGGTGTAGGTATTACGGTGATATATGAGTGTGTTTCCTTAGTATTGCAACTTATTACTTGGTTGTTTGAGTTGAAACCTGGTTGCCGGATATGGATATTTAACTGCATGCTCAGGCTTATCTTGCAGTACATACTATCGTTATCGTTAGTGCAACCTTGCGTCGTAAAAAACCAGGAATATGTAGGTAATATGATATAAAGAAGTTCTGTGGGCATGGTGTGGTGTGAAGTCATTGGTGAGAAGACGGTTGTTTAAAGCTCACAGTCTCACCACTTCTACCCAGATTGGGCAAATAGATAGTATCTATCTCTCACACAGGACTCATCGCGGAGTAAAAATGTTATGGAGGTAGAACGAGTGGGAGAGAGAGGGAAAGAGCAAAAAGATTTGACATAGTGGAATACCTTCACCTTTCGGTACTTGCATAACACGACTTTAATGGTGACAATAATGGGTTCTCATATATTTTATCTTAGAAGGAACAGTATGGGATGTACTGTATGGGTCTACGCACTCAGTGGTACTCGTGTTCTGTACAGTAACTGTAAGGGAAAGAAATTCTCATTTACTTTTACACTGCTTAGAATGGTTCCTCTCTCGTCCGAGTTCCTACTTTTTCTTTCTGTTGGATTATTATTAGTGTTTCATTTGCCATCCCTATCCTATCCTATGCCCTTAAAACTTCGAATTTGTACGTAGGTAGTGGTACTTACTGTTTTCAGTCTTTACTTTTATTTTAGTGAAGTTTCTTAAGTCCTGTATCTCTTGAGCGGTGGTTTTTGACCAAAGTTTTATTCTGTGCGTAATCACACAGAGCAAGGAATGACTTATGCAATGGAAGACTAATGATAGATGGCTTGTTTTGCACCTTGCCGAATTATGTATGGTTATGATTATGGTCTGGTCTGATAGGGACGTGGAGGTATAGAGATCATGTTGTCCTTACATGTTAGTCTTTGCTGTATGAAACTTTTCTAAAGCATATCTAGTGGGGGTCTTAGATTCTCTTTTAGTTACTGTAAAAATCAAGAAGTTGAAGATGAAAACGCAGTAAGGCAAGGACAGTGGTAGATGTATAATCATCAATGCATATGTCTGCCTATATGCTTCTTCTAATGGGAGTAATGTGTAAAAAAATATTTCATAGAACTGCGCGGAGTGGACCACAGGCAACATTTAAAATATAATACGAATAAACTAGGGGAGCACAGGGGAAAAAATCGGATAAAAGAAATTCCAAGAAGGACTTTTGTAGAGTTCAGTGGGGTAGTTGAGTTTCCTAACTCTGGTCATAGCCCTTACCCTTGCTCTCATTGTGTTCTAAACCTGTTTGTTTGAATTTTGAATGGTGCACTCGTTTTACTGATGAGTAAGTGAATGCTGTGTTCCGAAATGCATATGCTATGAGAGATGGCCAGTGTAGTAAGTATTAAGTTGGTAATTGTAATTTTGTAATTGTCGGACGACTATTCACATTTAAAATATTTAGTGGTACTGGTAGCATTTGATGTTAAAGGTAACTTGACAGTTCAGTACCTGTCCCAGTACCAATGTCTGTAGTGCCAGAACTAGCAGCAGCAGCAGCAGGATCATGGAAGCTTGTAATTCATACAGCTATTGAATTGTGGGGATGCAGGATTAATATGTGGTACCTTACCTACAAACGAAGAACAGAGATGGATGAAATACACTCATCATTGTCATCGTCATGATATTGGAGTTAGTGGGATATATTGGGCGAACGCAGCGTTCTTCTCGACTCGAGTCTTATCCTTCCTTATCTTAGCCGAAGTGTAAGTAATGGAACATCATAATTCACATGATTGGAGTATAGAAAAAAGCAAGAAAAGTGCCTATAAAACTATATTCAGAGAACATTATTCCAATCGAGAAACCAAGAGCAAGACCAAGAACATTTTCAAATTTTAACCCGTCATGTATAAATTATTGGGTATATGCCTACCTAGGGATATGCGACTAGTTAAGTAAAGTAATATGATACCCGATTCAACCATCCATTGAATTAAAGGAACTGGAGTGTCTCGTTTGTAACTACTTGGAACTTTATGCTTTAGTTAGGTAGTTTAATACCTACAGAAAGTACATAGAAGAAGATGTGCCTTCTACTGCCTTGTTTGGCTCCATTCAATTTTATGATGGGGTAGGTACTGTTACTACCGTTGTATAAAATTAGGTTTTAAAAAAATATTTTGTCGTTCATTAAATTACCACTGCTCTGTAATAGTCTCTCTTGGAAATTAGACATCTCGGAATAAATATGCCTGAGCATAAAACATTTCTTTGAGGTTCATAATCGTAGTCGTACTCACGTTATTCTTCATGTTCATCACATGATCGTCGTTCTTTCAATTTACGACAAGTTTCAAGGATGGCCCACGTTTTAGTTTTGAAATAGAAATGAAACACACGTGCTTTCCTTTGAAGATGCAATGGAAAAAATCATATGAAATAAATTGTATGTGACCAGAACGAGCAATAAGCAATTCTTGTATTAGTCACAAGGAATTTATGCGTTTTTATGACGGTTGGGTTGAGTGAGTGAGTGAGTGAGCTCCGAAAGAAAAGAGATCTCCAGTTTGGTTGAATTAACTCAAAGGTCCTGGTCCTGCTTCTTGTCCTGACTGTGGTGGTAGTGGCAGTGGCAGTGTGTGCACAGGAGATTCCCCCTATTTTACAATTCACTTCTATAGGAACTGTACCCACACCCATTGAAACCGATACGAAATGTATGAGATGAGATGCGATGGTAGGTCTAGAACCTTTAACAACTGGTCCATATTTTATCACGTAGTTTTTTTTAATGTGACTCCAATGCAATGTCCAAGTTTAACTCCCATGCCACGTTTTGGTGCTGGTTATGGTGGCAGCCAGTCAGAGTCAGCTGAGTTGGATCTGGATTTCGATCTGCAGGAGAAAAGAAAGCTCGGTCTTCGACATGTAGTATACTTATATATAGTTGTGGATTCCTTTGCTTTTTCCTGTCACACAAGGGGCACGGTTGCTGGGGTATATGAGTATCGATAGGTACAAAATATAGAGTCATATTTAAGCTGTGGAAAGTGAAGTAGAGTAAGGGCTGGGAAATTGTGTGTGTGAATGTGTGTCTGTGCGTAAGGGAAGAATTTGTGTAGGTAGGTAGAAAAATGTTGGCTTTGGCTTTAACTTTGGTTCTGGTTCTGGTTTTGATCCTGGTCCTCGTCTTAGTCCTGGTCCTACTTCTTCTGCTGATCTTAATGCGAAGAAAGGATGAAGTTTGCTCTCAAGTGGGAAAAAGATCTCATGTTTTAGGCACATTGATTTATATGCCGTAAATCTGGATTTCTCAGCTGGGTTGATGGGGGTGATAGAATGGGATTTAAAGATGAGGATATTATATTATATTTCTTATTCTTGGAACCTACTCCTGAGGAGGTGAGTGTGTGTTTGTTGCGTGTGTGGATATTTATGTATGACTGTGTTGGTTGGTTGATCATATGTATGCTGCAGTGATCGTTGTAATCCTTGTCTTCTCCTTCGAACTTCAACCTACATACTTTCTTTGCTTTGCCTTGAGCTCCATTGAAAAATAGGTATTTAACCATACCTACCTAGAAACCTAGAGGTTCTCATATTCCTGATTACATGATGATTTTGTCGGTTGTTAGCTTCGTTCCGTTCCTTGCTTCTCTTGTTGGTTGCGTATTGAATCGAAATTGGAAAAGGGAAGACTAATAACTCAAGTTGCTATTTCTGTCTTAAGAATTGAATGTAGGTAATATATTTTATTAAATCGGGGTACAATTTTTAAATGCACCTACAGTCTACAACTACCCACGTAAACGTTTATTTTACGGTATTATTTTAATGCTCGTGTAGACTGCAAAATGGAATTGAATGAAAAATGTAGAAGACAGAACAGGAGCCACCCAACTCGTTTATCCCCTACTTTATTATGATTAGAGACAGAGATTTAGGTTCCCAAGAAATAAATGCTCAAGATAAATTCATTGTCATAGTCAAGATTTAGATCGTTTTCTGATATGATTGTCTGCCGAAAAGCATTTAGCAAAGTGGTTTGTGAGAGGTGAAAAAATAGTAGGATTTTGTTTGAAGAATATATGTATATGTGTAATTCTATATTGACTTGAGTATCTTCCTAACTAGAGGAAAATGAAAGTGGAAATCTAGAGAACTAGACTACAGTTTGCCTTTGATTCGATTACAGTTTCGTGTAGTACCTAGTTGTACTGTCGAGCTCCCAATGTAATGAATAAATATATATACTATAATGTAATAACGAAGTTCAATGAAGAGTTCAGCATGTAACAATTGATGGAATGATAAAAAGAATCGGTGCAAAATATTAAGGTGGCTCGTTAATAATGTACACCATGCCGCGTAGGCTGTTGTGGTTGTGTTGTGATCGCGAAGTTAGAGATCAGTGAGTCAGTAATTTATTAGCTTTTCGCTGTTGCTTGTTCCCAATTCAAGTGAAGCTAAGACAGGACGAGGAGCGTAAGGAGATTACAGAATAGAAAACAGTAGGAGCGTACTACTTTGTTCAATATCGTCTCTTGGTAATCGGAACGCTGAGCCGAGTTGATTTGGATTGAGTTGAATTGAGTTGAGACTGACGATGAGACTGAGGTGTGTTTGGTTCATAGGTAGACTAGCAGACATTCGCATGATACTGGTGCTGTTGCTGGTGTTTGTAAACGGATAAGGAACTTAGGATACGTTTGTTGGTGTGCATATGTAAGTTAGTGTTCAAGTTTGAAGCTACCATGATATATTTTATGGTGGTATTTATATAGAAATTACGGTCTGTTTAGTTTCAATTTAGGAGCGGTTAGAAACTATTAGCATGCTTGTACAGTAGAACAGTACAACTGTGGAAGGTACAGATAGATAGATAGGTTAGTTTGGTACTTGAAATCTTATAGGTACAATTTATAAATGGAAGCGATAGATTGTTTTTGTTCTAATGTTCGAGATTGAGAGCTATCATGTTAGAGTCTGTGAAGTCGGAGGCAGAGATTGTGTGTAGTAAAGCCGTGAATGCCGTGCTTTCACACTTGATGGTGATGTGATGGGTTTAAAAAACAAGTGAAGATTGGATTGGGAGAGACGTCGACTGTAGCTAGGATTTGGACTTCTTCTTGTTCTGGGAGTTGTTGGTGTTGGTTGGCAGCCTTTAATTCGACATCTAAACTGCTTTTAAGTCTGATGGGGATTTTCTGTTTTTCACATTTCTACCTATGTATGTAGGTATTTGCCTATGTATGTATTCCCGTATGACAGCATAGTCGTATTCTGGCTCTGTATTGTTTCGAAGTAAGTAAATAAGCGCTATGCTCGTTCGTTTTTCGGATTCTGATTTGGAATGACTGGAATGAGAAGGCTTAATGTATTTTATACAAAGAGAAGGAATACATTTATTCGCCTATGTGCTGTATAGCTAGGTAGGTACTTTTGTATTTACAGGATATTGGTAAGATACTTTGTACACGTATTAGCTTAGCACTATTCAGTTTAGTCACCTCCACATGGAATTGATTGTATTTTGGGCGGTGTTAAGTTAGGAAACGTAAAACGTTTAAAGTAAGTAGTGTAAGTATAACATTTATTTATAGCTATTCAAGTGTGAAGGGGTGTATATCTGTTAACTGTTTGCTGTGTTTTGTTCTGTGCGGGATACTTGGTTTATGGCTTGTGTACATACCCATACGGTGGATTGGATATAGAAAATGTAATTATTGAAGATTGAGAAATCGGGACGAAACGGAAACAGATGTTTCCTCCTTAGATCCATTTTCGTATCTTGATCGTTTACTTGACTATTATTGTGGCCTTGCCTTTCCATTGCTTTCCATTGGATTGCCTCGCCTTACAGTGTCTTCGTTTTCCTCTTCGTCGTCAGCTTTGACTTGATTTTACCAACTTAGTCTTTTCTTTGCATTTTTACTACTCTATTTTGTAGTCCTCATGCATATGCCCTATCATACCAGTAGGTAACAATCTGAGATGAAATTATTGCAAAAGTTGTTCCAGTTTGTTTCGTTCCTCGGTTTTATGCAGTGCAATGTATTTTTACTAGAATGTCCCAATCGGATTACCCATTACATGTATGAATCGGTGGTAGGTTGGTAGTTACTATACATGGGTTAGATCTGTGTATTACTATTACCTACATCAGGAATGCGATTCTACAGATATTGGACATGGGATCATGATCTCGTGCACATTTACTTACGATGCATCCAGGTTTGCTTGTAAAGGACCTGGAGTACCTACATACATATACGGTATACAGACAGTAGACCAGAATCTTGGATAGAGGTAGGCTTGTGATTGTGTGAAATTGAAAATACATGGTGGATTTGGGGCCATTATTGCGTTGCCGTTGCCCTTGCTTTTTAAGCTTTAATAGTGAAAGGATGGTAATAGAATTTTAGACTGAGACGGTATTTTAGATAGACCGTGAAAGAAAATGAGAATGGGAACGAGAACGCGAACGACAATGACTATGACTCTCGGATAGATTTCAACGGCGCTCCTGCTTTCTGTGGCGGCTGATACTTTTCTGATACTGGACGACGTGAGTTATAGCATTGGCACCGAGTCTGAATTTCACGAGTGCTGAGTGTTGGGGAGTGAGAAGAAGAAGAGTAGATACAAGTGGAGAGTATAGGTATTTGTAGAGGCATGTATGGTTATGAACTGGTGATATGGCAACGACAACGGCAGTAGCGATGGCATGGAGTGAGCGAAAAGTTCTCTCTCTGGAGTTCTCTAGTTCTAGTAATGTTTTTACTTTCCCATTCAGTATCCTAATGGAATATAATTACTTTGAGACTGAGGTGAATTCCACGGAAAGCCGGAGTCGGATCTAATTAGGTTGATAGCGCCTTTCAAAAGCTCCTTCCACAGGCAAACGCACTTTTACCAATACCAGTGCCAGTGCCAGTGCCGGGCCGGGACCAGTGCCAGCACCAGGCGCTAGTAACAGTACAAGTGTAATGTAGGTATATTATATAATGACCCTTTGAAGTGCGCTCCCAGTTAAGTTAAGTTACGCCGTAAATGTGCGTTGCTAGACGTTTAGTATGTAGGTATTTACGTTACACTTGTGCTTGTCCAAGTCAAAGTCTAAATTGTAAATTTCAACTCGAAAATCTTTCACATACTTTCAGAATTTCGAATCCTTCACCATGCGACCATGTGTATCTCGTACTGGTATCTAATGGTTTGGTTTGATAGGAAATAGAAAGACAGAAAGAGAACAGACGTCTTTAAGCAGGACAAGGCAAGACAGCATCCCAATACACCACCACCACCGAACCTTACCGCACTGTACACTTCGTATTATTGCATTGCTGTGTGTTTCGATGATACAAATATTTCTTATGGAATTTCAAGGCTGATTTTTATCATGTGTGTATCTATTTGTGTTCCTCATGGCGTGTTTGGAACATGAACATGATTTCTTTTAAAAAGTTTATCCTGTTCATGTTCATCTTCATGGCGTAGAAAATCTGTGCTAGACAAGTGTCACTGAGAAGGGAGAAGGAGCAAATGGTTCTGTTCTACCAGCACCAGCTTTCCGTGTGTATGGTGTAGTTAGATATATATGGTGCATTTCAAATACTTTCGTACGTAGGTACATAGGTATGTGCCTTGCCTTACTTCACTGTATGTAGGTATATATATACACATATACCTTCATTCTCTTTTCTACAATTGCGATTGTACGCATCTCGTTGTCACCATAAATAAAATGGGAATAAAAGATGAAGTGACAAATTTTAAATGCTTGTCTGTCTAAATGACTGTGTGATTATTTATATCGATTGTGTATCGTACGTTGTTGCATTGTGTTGCATTTTCTGTTAAGTTGTTGAAGATGTATATGCACTTGCGTGCTTTGGATTTTGCAGCGATGATTATGGACTGAGTATTTTTCCCGTTCTTACTCCCAGCCTATCTGTTTAAATATGTAATTTCTTACATTCATCATTCAGAGGTTTATATCTACACGTAGGTGATTGCAACTGCAGTCAACTGTGGATGTAAAACATCAATATCAAAGTATCACTGGGCAGTAGCGTAATACATATAGTAAGCACAAATGACTAGCTGGGTTTGATGAAAGTGCATGCATAGGGAAGTGTTTCGCATAAATGTTAAATTGTTGAAGTTTCAAGGAGTTTTATTTTATGAATTTTAAGCAGCCTGGCGCTGGTACTGATATTGGCGCTAACCCTCTCCTAATAATAATCCCCTGGTTAGACACATTGCACAAGTAGTAAGTAGGTAGGAAGGAACGGTTTTAAGTAGCAATTGTCTGTCTGTAAGGATAGATTGAAGTGAAGTTTATTTATGTACAACCCCGAATTCCTCAAAAAAAGTGGATGTTTACAAGAAAGAAAGAGAGGAACTAAAGACGAAGAAGTGGAAATGCAAGTACAAGTTACATTTGAATTGTTCTGTGAAGCAGCCATACAGTCAGCATCAATAGTCCTCGTCCTCGTCGTAGCAATAAGTGCTATGTCCTCTGACTAAAGAAGTTGATGAGAAGAGCAAGGAAAAGTTGAAATTGATGTGGGCAAGTTTAATCTCATCGTGCATTCGGTTTCTTTCCCATTTCCATTTCTACGAATGTAGTTACTGTTACTAGTGCTATTCTTAATGTAATGCTGGATTCAAAAAGTCGCCGCATTTTAATATGCATATAATTGAAGCTTTGGTTCTCGTCCTGGTGTTGGTCCTTCCATAAGAGAATCTGTGTGCGTTGGTCGTGGGATTCGGAAGGAACAAACAATAGTTTCAATGTAATAATGCTGAGTAGATTTAGATGTGAGAACTTGGACTGGGACGAGATGCGTTCGTGAATGTGTGGCATCCATTTGTTGAGATGAGCAGTAGTCACAGTGGTAGCTTTGGTAGTTTTCGTTTGTAGGATGTGTGTGTGAAGCATATTTTTTCTGGTGTGAAAGATTAGAGGAAAAGTACCAAAGTGAAGTAGAAGAGAGGATAGAATTCTTGATAGAAAAGACAAGACGGGCTTCCTTCTCGTTGCCATTCGATTCTGTGTTGCGTTAAGTTGCATTGCAGGGATGGTGTCGTGTCGGAGTGGGATCAGTTGAGTGAGCTTGTGGTGGTTGACTAGATGGATGGATGGATGGAATTGAGACGACCACATCTGGTTTTATTCTTCTTCCTTTTTCTTGTTCCTTGTCATCTTCGATACTCTTCGGTGTACGGGATTGTGTAAGTACCTACCGGGTTCTTGCATTTCGTATGCATGTCACTGGTGCTTACGCTATGAATACTCAAACAGAATGGAAATTTTTGGCTACTATTTTCTGTTCAGTGAATATACAGTAGGTAGGTATATGTATACTTTAGTGTCTGCTATCTTCTGCTGGACATTTCTATGGTTGATGTTAACATTGGATTCAAATACTGATGCTGATGGTGACGGTTGATGTAAGTCATATAGTATTGTATAGCCTTCATTCCATTATCCGTTTCATGTGAACTTTAGTTACGTTAGTGGATAGTCAGTCAGTAAATCGTCTGAAATTTTGAGGGAAGTCTTCTGTGAGATGATCTTATGCTTACTTGACGTAGGTATATATGTATAGTGATGGCTGATGTGATCGAGTCGACGTGGTAAATCATATATATATGTTTAAACCGACCACAATAGGCATTTGCTGTTAGTCTTGGTTATAGGAATAATTATGTATGGGTTTCACTTTCGTTAATTTAGAATCGGCGGTACTAGGACTTTCACGAGCTGTGGACTTGCTACACGTTGTAAGTTAAACAGAATCAGACAGTGAAACCCTTGGTGCTTGTAGATTATAGGGATGGGTCTCTTTGAACTGTTAAGGAAGGATTGGGTGAACAAGAATGCTTTGACATTCCTTGCAATCAATAGGGATACACTTACTGCGAGGTATACATACGCACTTATTTCGGAACCTATAGATTACTGCATACGTAAATATTGTCCGGGCAATTGCATGGCCGTGCAAATTGTGCTATCTAATTTTTTCCAAAATGTATGTAGGTATATCTGTTTAGAGATTTACAGTGCGAATAACCTGTAAAAAATATTCAAGCCGAGAATACTTTACGTTTTCAACTAGGTTTGCAGTCTTTTCGACTGTGCATGAAAACATGTAGATAAAATATTATACACTTTCGCCGATCCTATGGTATGGTGTAATTATGTGGAATGCTTTTCCATAAATTTCTATGCGGTGGATGAACGAGTAGGCTGGTTAGATTTTCGGTCGTTTCAATGGGCTGGTTGTTGGCACTAGAACTGGAACTGGACACTAACAGGAATGACACCGGTCCTCCTTCATTTTAGTGGACTCTCTGTCTGAAAATAAATGGGAAAAAAGTGAAGTGGCAGAAAAAGAATGTGAGAAAAAATCCATGGGGTGGCTTAGAGTGCGATGTTGTTCACTGTTTATACTTCAAATGGATTTTAGTCGAGTCGACTTCGACTCGGCTTTGACAGAATTGAGCTTGACTGGCTATAGTTCTTGCTAAAGCAAATAGTTGTAAAGGAATATGTGTATGGGAAAGAAAAAGGGGAAGAAGTGTTTGATAAAAACCCGATTCAAGTCACAAATTCTTCATTTTATCCCAATATTCTATTGTAATTTGTTGAAATTTAAAAAAAAGTAGCTTGCGTTGTGGTTCATCTTGTTTTGACGTTTGGTTTGGGTGTTTGGGCTTGCTAGATGCGTATGAAAGAATCTTGTCTTGAATGGTCTGGTCTGGAACGGGTCCGGCCTACCCTAGCATAGCTATCCCTGGTTGTCTCTCGAATTCGAATTCGAGTCTTCTCGTCTTTAAGTTCTTGAGTGTATGCATGTCTGACAAGATTTTTGACAGGACTTCCTGAATTAGAAGTTTACTGCGGGTAAAGTGTCTATCTTGACGCAATGTCCCACAATGTAAAAGGCTTGATGAGTTAAGTAAGTAAAGTAGAAGGAGGGTGCATGAAATGATTATGGCCATCGCTTCTCGTCCTCGTGTTGTTCTTTCCGGCTGAATTTGTTTGCTGCTGTGAGACGTTGCGGACTATCTCTGTTGACGATGAGTAGAGATAAAATTGAAAGTTGGTTCCGACATTGTTGGAAACTCCAGGAGCGAGCTGGGAACTCTCTCACTACTACTCTACTGACTTTCTGGCTTATAGTATGCCGATGTAATTATGCATGGGGTTGTTTATCCAACTTTGTACACTTTATGTTGGCATATATATGTAGTAATATGTATCTGGGTAAAATTGATGAGAGCATAAGTCACTAGTTATATAATTTAGTGCTTACCTACAGGTTCAACTTTCTATGGGAATGATTATTGCTGCAAAGCGTTTGGCATGGTAGAAATTAAGCAGTTGATGCGAGAGGGGTAGACATTAAAGTTTAAAGTTGGAATTCAAAATTCCAACTTGAAATGCTGATTACTGTGTACCACGAATCCAAGACAAAGAAACGTACAATTAGTCAAAATGCTATGAATGGCAATAAAAGAAAGTATATTTAAGGCAGCAGTGAGAATACTTTGCAAGATTTGGTTTGATTCGACTTCGCTCCAGGCACATGTTCTGATAGAGCATGATTTATACCTATGCACATACGAATGTAAATGCACTACTTAAAAACACGCAATTTCACAACCTTCTTTTAATTTTATATAACTACAGTACCTATATTACATACCTAAATTACCCATTGAATTTTTGATAGGTGAATTTGCATAAATCAAAGTTGTAGCTGACGATGAGAAATTATCTGTCGGCATAAAAAAAACTTATCTTTCCATACATGCAGGATCACCACGACACAACGGGTTTCCACGGGTTAATATTGTGACTTGAATGACTTGACTTGCCTTCACTTGACTGAGTTGACTTGACTTTAGTTTTGTGTCAAAAGTTTAAAGCCAATTTCAATTCCATTGCTAATGATCAAGACCAAGACCAACTTTCAAAGTGTTTCAATTTGTTTCAAAGTGATCTTTTGGTTGAGTTTAGTTGACGTTTGTATCAAAGTTGTAGTCTATGCTACAGTCGGCGTCGGTAAGGCACGGTATACTATATAAATGAGTTTACTTTTTTTTCCAAAGCTGGGAGTTCAAAAGTTGTGTTGGCATTGGCTTTGACTTTTGGGAGACCAAAACATGTCTCGTGGTTTGGTTAGTCAGTCAGTTAACCAGTAGAGCTTTAGCTTTTGGATTTATTTAATCATTCGTTTTGACAGCTTTTTTATGACGTCTTGTTCCGTCTCTGTTTTGTTCCACGTTGTTGTTCCAATGCACTTGCACGTGATGTGGGAATGCTCGTGCATGACGTGGTATGGCATGGAGTGGCGTTGCATTGGTTGGGGCTGTGAGTTGTCTAATCTTTGCCAGCTCAGTATCAATAAGTTCCCCGTCCTCCTGTAATTCCTCAATGTATAATAATGCAGTTTACGGGAAAATAAAACAAATAATACTGTATTAAGGTTTCTGTGTTATTAGATTTTTCCGTTGGGGTCTTGGGCGTAGGTTAAGATGTAGGCTGTGCTATGATGCTACTTATGGTAATTGCTTTAAGCTATGGAATTAACATTTGGTGAGGTTTTGCTGGTTTGCGTCGTTTTGCTTTGACGTAAAGTACAGTTCAAATGTTGTCTAGGGAACCACGACAAAGAGATCATAGGGGTATTAGTAGTCATAGATCTTGCACTGTGTTTGTAGTTACCCGAGTCTTTGTCACATGCATGGAAAAACAAAGGGAGTGTAAAATTTCTGAAATAGGAAAATTAGGAAAGGCCATGTCCAAGTAACCGAGACATGACACCAAGACCAAGATCAACCATAACCAAACCAAAGCAGACCAAACTAAAGGGATATCCTTGTATATTTGTTCAGTATTTTCATTGTAATTTAGAATGCTCTCGTCTGGTCTTGTTTGGCATGGCGCAAGCGACGACAGTGTATATCGTCTTATTTCCTCCTCCGGCCTCCGCTATCTTCAGTTCCTGTTCAAGATGAACTTTGGACGTGAAAGAATGTTTGTCTTGAGCTGTGGACATGAACGTGCAGGCAATATATGGTATGGAATGGCCTGGCCTGGTATCACTTTATACTATTACTTAAGCGATTTGTCTGACTACACCAAACATCTGACTTACGATACGAAGTGACTGGGTTGTTGGTTGACTTGACTCGACTCGAATATGTATGTATTTACAAGATATGGTTATGGTTATTGAATGAATTGGCGCTTGGTTATGTTATATTTGTATCGTATTCGTTGTATGGCTTCGGTTGTTTTTCGGCTCTTGTTCCGGAGATGTGGAAAGAAAGGGAAGAGTAAAATTTGTGCTCGAACAAACAGCAAGCCTTCGTTTCGTGCTGACGACGGTGGCAGTGGTGACAGCGTTGAGGAAGAAATATCGATAGTTTTCCTCTTGAAGGAGTATCATTGCATCGTGCCGTAAAGACTTATAGGACAATGGTAGGTATACACAATAGACTATAGGATTGTACCAATGGTACATGGCCATGCTTACCAGAATCTATCTACTAGTAGTAACAGTAACTGCATTTGTAACTATATCTGTATATTTTTATAGTGTGGATATACTAGACTGTATTGTATTAGTGCAACATTTATCTGTTGACACTGTCTTGTCATGGTTTAAAAAGCCCTTCCCTTCCTGTCCATTTATTTCCGATGTGTAGTCTGTGCCGGTTCAGGGAACTTATGGACTTTTGGAACTGTCGGATTAAATAGTTGGCTGGATACATACTACCTGCGAACCGTGAGTGTTCATGCTCATACACGTACTGGGACTTGTTGACATATTATGGCTATAATTCTGGTTTTCGTACGGGGTTCGATCGTTGTACTTGAATTTAAAAGCAAAGTTGTGTGACATGCTGGAACCTGCAATTGACACTGGTTTACACTCTCATTCTTACGTTTTTGTCTAAATTCAATAATTAGTATGTAGATGTAGACAGTTAATTAAAATCGTTTGATTTATGCATTGTACTGTAGTTTTAGTAAATTAATAAGAGTATTGACACTGACATACTTCATAATTTGCTGGCGAGTTAACAAGGGTACATTACGTTCTAGATATATAACTGTGTACTACGATTACGTAATTACTTAACGTGACGAATGCAGGCCAAACATATGTACCTATGTACCTACATAATTCCTTGAATTTATTTGATAGCAGTACCACGAACAACATGTAAGGATGTTTTGGCTTCATGGCCTCAAATCACTACTACTTTCACGTTTATATGCATTAGGTACATGTTTGATTGTCGTTGCGTACCTACCTTATTTATAGTTGCAGTAGTGCAGGCACGGTATGGAATGTTTTCTAAAAGCAATATAGTTTTTCCTATATTTGTTCCAAAAATGTTAACACGATCGATTTGAATATTTTTGAATATTTTGTTTTTTTACAAACTGCAAAGTAAGGTTGTTTTTTTGCACGTTTAAATGGGGTCATTTAATCATGTAAATGGTATGCTTATCGATAGTACTTTTTTAACACGTGCTATATGTATGTACTAACAATTGATACTCTTCGTAAGCACTTTTTAAAGCCATGCAATTTGGATATTTTAGAATATTTTACTTTACATAATTGGGACTTTTTAACAGAATTGCAATATGCAATGTATATATAATTATGCACAAGTATTTTAACTTATCAGTGATAAGAATATTAAATTTCTGCTTTCCTGTTGACGCACTGATTGCAGTTTAGTTACATCGCATTGAATGTCGTTACAATTTGAAATCGTTTTGTTCTCTATTCACGCATTAGCCTAATCGTGTTTGGGAATCGGTGGGTATATTAAGTATGCACAAAGTTGAAAGAGATTGATTTCTATATTTTGTAATTGCGTATCGAAATATCCAGAAATCAAAGCATTATTTTCCTTGAAAAAACAAGTGAATAAAGTCTTTACAAGTACAGATGCCATGCTGCCAGATAATTTACAATAAAATACTTTTGCTTTTCTGCTTTAATGGGTTCATGATGTGTTATCTGTCAGTCAAAACCACATTATTTTGGATCATATCGTCGACAACCAATAATTCTTGTAATTATTACGTTGAATTACTGTATCGTGATACGTTATAGTTCCTGCACTAGGTTATGTCGACTACTAGTGATAACATCATCAAGAACATTATAAACTTAATTCCATTTTCATATAGAAGACAAAATGATGTGGCGCTGTCGACTTTATTTCTTAGTATGCTGTGTAAGCTCGTGATAGGTATATATATAATAAAACCTTTGACTTGTTTGCATTTCATAAATACATTAGGTAACTTTCATTGCATTCGTCACAAAAGTTTTGATTGGATTGAGTGTGTTTGATGAATGCATAGCATGATGTATGGGAGGCTTCCAAGACTAGTACGAAAACTCTGACTTCGAGAGTAATTATTTTTGAAGAAGTTGTAATTTAAGTTCTAGAGTTTCGTTTCTTTACATCCGTAGTCGTAATGCAGTTCTGTCTGTTCAGTGAATGTAATATGATAATGATGATGGTGATACGTGATGATGAGTAGCTCCACTTGACATTTGGCAGCAAGTTCACGTTTAGTTGGAATGATGGAAGAATTTGTTCAGTGCGTATATCAATATCTCATGTTATGTTAGGTTGGGTAAGCTCAAGTTACACTGCAAAACATTATTTCTTATTACTGCTTCTTCCCGATTACTTCTTTATTTTTGCTAGTATTATGTAGTAGGTACCTACTTATTTGGTATGTGGCTATTGAACCGTGAGCTGGATGTATGGAATGTTTGAATTCAAAAATGTTGAAATTTTTTTTACAAACAAGTAGCTAACACTAAATACATCTACCAGGATCAGTCATTAGACCGTAGACACTTATTCGTTCAGTGATAAACGGATCATTCATTTTTTCATTTATTTCTCCATATGTATTTATAATAATTCACAATACTATAATTATAATTTCCCAAAGCCATTCCACGGCAGAATGACGTGTTCTGTGTACACTCTCAATCAACCCATCTGTTACTCATCTCATCCACGAAAAAGTTAACCCTGAATTGTAGATCTCTTACTCCTTTATAACGTATTTGTTACTTATCTGTTACACATCTGCTACTCATCTGTTACTAATCTTAGGTGTGAGTTTTTTTAACTCATCTTGAAGTGATCTTAAACACATCTGTTATTTATCTGCTACTCATCTTTACTCGCCTTTACTTATCTCCTAATAATTTCTTACTCATCTAATCAACGAAAAAGTTATTCCTGGATTGTAAATCTCTTACTCATCTCAGATGAGTAAGAGATGTTTTATTTTTATTTTTAAGATTTCGACTTCGGAGAGTGTACTTAGCTTGTGATGTTATTTTATTTCAAGAGTTGATGG
>JAAXYX010002634.1:0-16754 GCA_036851915.1 Ptenothrix huangshanensis
GGGGTTCCTCACTTTAGTTGTGACGGATTAGCGCAAGCCGCGGACGGGCTCATTGCTGTCCCCTTTATTGTAACTGAGGTAGTAAGTGTATAGGAATTCTGGGAAACGGAGGTGAGTGTGGGAAGTATGGTTCGGTGGTTCTGGTGGTTAATTGATTATGTTTGGAAAATGGTTTAGCATCGTGTCTTGACTTCTTGATGGTCCCTGTAGAAGTTCAGTCAGTATGCATGAATATGATTCTTGCCATTCATTCATTCGTTCGATTAGTTATGATAATCTTGCTCAAACCAGTAAACTTTATTTATCGTCTTCTCTTTTTAAAAAATGCCATAATAGGAATAGAGATGATATTGTGTGTATCCATAATTTCATAATGGAAGCGTAAAGATGGCTTCACGTTACGGTATTCAGTCAAGCGAATTGAATGCATGGGGATATGAGAGATGAGAATGTCATAAATACTTTGTCGATATGTGTAATTTTGCGGCTGGAGTTAAGTTGATGTATGTAAGTCAACGGTTGAAAATAATGTTTAGCTTAGCCCATTGTCAGCTTAATTCCATTGTCATAAGTCTAATTGACTGCCGTTGAACTTACGACAAATTGAATTTAAAATTACTATAGACTAGCGACACATTGCTTTTAAGCGTTGATTGGGCTTAAGTCAAATTGAGTCTTAGCCGACGTAAGTATATAGGTACCTACGTATGTATAGGTAGCACAACTATGTAATAAGTCAAGAGTTAGTTCTCCCAATTATCGACTTGGTTGAATAAGGGCAAGTAAACTTTGGAAAACCTTATTCAATTCATGCTGAGTGTATTTGTTCTGTGATTAATTTGCGTGTTGCTTATATTAGTTTACCTAGTTAGTGAATGTAATTATAGGAGCCAAGTCAAGTGTGAATTGTGAACTGTGGAAGCATGGGACGCCTCTCATTTTGGGCAATATAATTATCTGGTCTGTTTTGTACTTTTATTAATTTTCTTTGACAATTAACCTTTTCCATCCTTATTTAGCAATCGTGAGTTAGGAAGACAACTTTCTGTGCCTGAGTTTGCAATGGTGAGCCAACTTAAACCTTTCATTCAGGCCTGAGTTAGCAATTCATGCATAAATCGGTACCACTTAAACGATAGGCTCTCAATAAGTGCAAGCTTTTCATTTTCGATTTTAAATTGCAGTCACAGTTAAATGGTATGGTAAGTATTGATAAGAAACGTTAGAAATTGTTCTCGATTCTGTTTTTCGGCCAGGAGTAAGAATAGTTTATTTTAAAATTCATAGTCTCCGTCCGTCGAAAAAAATCAATTTTGTATTCGTCATGCATGCAATTGTTTTATTTTATGCAGGCATTGAATGTTAGTTTTGTAACTATACGACGAAGGACTGTTAAACTCTGTTGCAGTATATCATCAGTGTCATTAATGTTCATGTCCCAGTCCCAGTCCCAGCTTGGAAAACCAAAAGCAAACGATGAATCAGCTGTATTTCTTAGTACCATCATATATATTGTAGGCGCATTTTGTGATAAAGGGAATGCATAATATTGTTAATGATCCATGAGAAATCAGGTGTGTATGCTAGTATGCTAGATGATATTGTAACTACCTATGATTGAGATGCTAATAGTAATAATAATAATAATAATGTAATTACCTAGTAAACAACCAACGCAGACCACTACGAAGCAATAACTAAATTTTTAATTTAATAGCAAACGATTTATTAGCGAACGACGTTAACTTTAACTTTTCCTTTATACAATGGTTTTCTATTGTTGTGGTTAGTTGAATAGGGGTGGGGGAAGGAATGAAGGAAAGTAGGATTAGAAATTAGTAGGTGAAACAAAAGTATTGATTTGTACTCTCGTACTCTCTCATACTACGTAAACGTGAACTGAAACAAATAGTAAGCAACGATCGATCATTATTGTGGTACTCTAGAAAATATCTAATTATAATTTTCGGATAATTAATAATTATGATTACTGATTACCTAGGTACGACCACAATTACACGAATACAATAACGATAAAACAATACCTATAATGTGCAACTGTTTTATATTACTACCGGCAATTCAATGTATTGTAGGAGTATAATTAATTATATTACGCCATTTTATTATGGGCAAACCGAATGGAAAATAATTCAATACGATGATGTAAATTACTTATTGCAAACTTGCATGTGACGCTGAATAGTTTCAAGTTTAAATGCTATGATGGTTATAGTTTATTGATTATAAATAGATTATAATGGTAGCAACTAAACTCGTCGCTTTCAGAATCGTCGCCTGGCTAAATGGTCGCGTTTTTTCGCCGCCAGGCATTTCGTCGTCTACATATTATCGTAGGCGTCCTTAATCGTCGCCTTTCGAATAAAGTCAGTGAATTGCAACGTGTTGCCAAAAAACAGCGTATTTAAAAATAAGTCAAATATAGTTATTCGTTATTTAGTTGTTGTGTTAACAGTTTTTAAACAGACGTCCGACCCTGGAATGAGTGAGCTAAGTGATTTCGAAAAGAAAACTACACAGATAAAATGCATTTAAGTGTCATGCTAGATTGATAACACACCTGAATAATTCCAAGAAACGACCGAAAGTCAATAAGAAACATGTAGGTCATTTGCCATCTGCAAACGCTCCTGAGCTGACCAAAACGCTAACTGCGCAGAAAAAGAAGACCGTTTAGGCAATGTAATGGAAGGAGACGATTAAGAGCACCAACAATTATTTGTAGGCGACGAATTGTCCGTCGACGGCATAGGCGAAGATTCTGAAAGCGACGAGTTTAGTGGTAATCGATTATAATTTATGCATAAAGATGATTAATTAAGGATGGTTAGTATAATTATTATTCGTATTGTAATTATTATTTAACTTTTATTATCGCTATTGTGTTAGATGTTAATCAATGAAGCATTTTTTGTATCGGCAATGTAATAATCAATTCGTCAAATCAATATTTGATTGATTGTAAAAATGTAAAGAAAAATAAAATTAGTCACCGTTTCATCTACAGCATAATTTCCTGTTACTCGATAATTAGTTGGTTCTGATCGTAAGTATTATTTTGGTTCCGGGCGACTTCGTCGGGCCGCCGCTCGTCGGGAGTAATAATTAAAGGTGAGGTGCAACTGGTCGGCATCATCATTTCAGTATTTATTACATGCGTCAATGAAAAGAACAAAGTTTAAAAAAGTAAGAAGGTATAAAACAAAAATTAATCAAAACCTACAACTTGGCTAGGTTTCTCAAACAACGATAATTCCCAATATGTTGAACAGTGACTTTCGGTGGATCCCCGGACTTGTACCACATCAGTCGACCCGGGCACGACACTTGACCTGGGAGTTTTTCTACATTTGACTTTTTTCATCGTCAAATATTTATTATTAGACTCATTTACATTTACATGTAGATAACGACTGTTGCCTTGTTTTGCTCTACGCTATACTGCACCGCAGACTTTCTGTCGAGTGACTGCTGGTCCAAAAAATAACCGGGCCGACCAGTAATACCTTAGCCTTAATTTGACTGCCGACGAGTTATACATATCGCACAATTCGCCGACGAGTCTCCTCCCGACGATTTGGGCCGCCGACGAACTCGCCCTGATCCATTATTTGCAGCTGTACGTACCATGTCAAATTCGTATGACTTATGTTGCTGTACTTAGAACTAGAACTTAGAAGTCACATTACTAATAAAAAGGCTTATATCATGTGTCAATGTATCATGTATCGTATGTACGTGCATATATCATGAACGTTTGACGTTATCACATGAAAAAGTGGGGTTTTCTAACTAATCATCGAATAATGCCATTTTTATACTGAACTCACGACGAGTTACAAATAATCTACATCCGCCAATTTTCCTTCAAAGGTACTCTCACTTGTACTGCTATGCTTTATTTCTATTTAAGGTACTGGTATTTTTTACAGTTTTTTTCACGTAGGTACATACTTTTGTTTTTACAATTAGGTAATTACATATGTATACACGCTTGAATTATGTCTGTAGTGTCAACGGCAAAACCAAAATGTAATTAATTATAAAATGTGAGATCAAAAGGGAAAATCATAAGTTGTAAAATAGGTAAAATTGTAATGATACTAAAGTAATTAGTATAATGATAGTATGAGGAGTACAAGCACTACATATGTGTGCTAAAACAAAATCACGGAGCCACATCCTTAAAATAATGATGTGCTATAGGTATAATTAATTATATATACATTCTGTAGGCATGACTACATTCCATCTGCATTCCAATCATATATTCCTACGCACATATAAAACAAGCCCGATACCAGTTAAAACACTATTTACCCATATACAGTAAGGCCAGAAAGTGGCTCAAGTTCAAACAGCTATGAAATTTAAAAGTCAGGGCGCAAAAGGGACAAATGAGAAAGGAAAAGGAGGAATAAGGATGACAGGGGAAATCTGAACACCCTTCCTTCAACTCAAATGTTACGACTGAAAAAATAAACCCTACCAAAAATACTTGATACTTACTTATCAAAGTCTCTTTATAGTACCTACATACATAACAGTGCGAAACAAACAGAACCAACAAATTCATTCAAAACAAGCATTATCATTATTATAATTAATACTAATAAAAATAATCAACAAGTTAGAATAAATTATAAGAAGGAAGACAAATTTAAGGTAGAATCGATAATCGATACCAATCACTTGTAATTGGTGATGGCCTATTGAAGTTATCATAATGTTGTAGAGGATTCTATACATCTAACCTGTGGAGATTTATATTACTAGGACAATTAAAAAAATGCTGCCAAAACTATCGCAGTAAGTACTGCGCACTTTATGTGATTCGAACTACCGCTGTTAGTCTATCAGAGCCTGGGAAGATATATTCAAACATAAAAAATACTCTACTTCTGAACCATTTCAAATGAAAGATCACGATCAAGAGAAGAAACAGAAATATTGAAATTCTTGAAATTCGGAATCACACAGAAAGTAAATAATTACACGGATGAATAATGAACTGTATAGTATGTCCACATAAACGTTCAAGGATTTGAGCAAAAACAGGAATCAAGGGTATTTTCACGGATCCAGTCCAAGTATTTGGTGATTCTAGTGTAGATACCAGGATATTTGGGTCGAGCACAACCTTGACCCCACGACACTATTCCAATTACATACTTAACTCCTTCTTTACTCGTGTCATCATCACGTTCCCAGTTCAGTGGACCGCCACTGTCACCCTGTTGTACAAGTGATAATGGGCCACATTAAAAAAAGTTTAATTATATCACCAAGATACTAATATATGGTTTGTGACAAAACACCGTATGAATTACAACCAAGTTACAACATAATATAACACAAGGTATTAAACCGTGTGGATGTCCATGCCACTATCATTAATTATTTTTAATACTCACCTGGCAGGCGTCCAATTTTCCATCCACGTACCCAGCACACATCATTGCCGATGTAATTTCCCTGCTTGTGTAATGTGAGAATTCTGGACTGGTGCATTCCTGTGAACATTACCATATGTATGCACTAATGTATTTATTTAAACAGGATCATGTCATTGGGTTATGCGGTTATGATAATTCGGTTTACTTGTTATGTTCAATGCAAATTACAGATATTTCACAAGGATACAACCATCAGACATACCTCGTTAGTTATGATAGGAACTTCAACTTCCCGTAAAATGTGCGATGGTTTCCCTAAATTTCATAATTTGTTTAATTAATTCGATCAACATGTCAAAACTGTTTATGAAAAGAGCTAAGAAGTAATCAATCAAGAAGTTTGGTATAGGTAGGTATATATGAGTATCTATGCATACCTTTTTCTTGAGTTCGTCCCCACCCAGCCACAGTCCCTTTGTGTTCGGCAAAGTCTTCGTCCTCTGTTGTTGGATAAAATGAATCACAAGGTGATATTAGAATATATTAGAATTAGAACCGAACTATAATTACGAACTTAAACATATCAAAGCACATAATTACATTGAAATATCTGCAGTCAAAAGTAAGTTACCCAAATCAATAGGAAGACAAGCTGGTGCAATGTATCTGGAAAATCGGATCGGTTTATCCATTCGAAGGACTGCAATGTCATTGTAGAAATTGGCACGGTTAAAGCTTCGATGACGAATGATTGTCTCGATTTTCCGGTAGTGCGTTGGTGACTCATGGGTCACATTCCGGTCATGTTCCCCAAACACGATTGTGATCTGATCTTTCGGCACACTGAAAATTCATTGATAGTATTTGTTTTCAGTTAGACCATTAATTTTAAATAGATCTTTTATAAGCCTAAAATCGCCACCAGCTCCATTTCCTATTTTTTAAAAGTATTCACGTTTCCTTCGATGAAATGCGTTATGTAAGCGGGAGTGAAATGAGTGAAAGCAAGCGTGACATAGAAGAATTAGGCAAAAATAATTATCAAGGAGCAAAAAGGTGATCGAAAATGAAAAATTGCCAACCTCCAGCTAGTAGAAATTAGTTTGCAATCATTAACAAAGTCTTACCCGTGAACGCAATGAGCAGCCGTAAGAACGTAACGGTTACTGATCAACGTGGCTCCACAGTAGAACTTGGTCCGGTACTCCAGAGCAGCAAGCCAAGGGTAAGAATTGATCTCTGCAACGCGTCCTCCAACAATTCTCTCTTCTCGATGACTAATCCCACAAACTACCAATTAAAATAGTTTATACAAAATTATTACCCTTTCTTCCTTAATTTTAGTAGGTCATGTAGGCAAATGCGTTAAGTTAGAAAAGCTCTGGAATTCGAAGACTAATGATCAGTCTTGTCTTCCTGCTAATGCCGATGCATTACCAATGCCAATTAATTGTAGAGAATGGTTGTACATTTAATTTAAAATTAACAATAGGTAAAGTAAAAGCTATCAAATTATAAGATGAAGAAGGAACTATTAAATAGAAATTCCATAGGAAGAAAGAAGTTAGAGAATGAAGATTGTAAGGCGATCAAAATCAAGAATATACCAACGCATAATTAAATGACAGCTAAGAAAGGTACAATGACAGGTTTGCTACACTCTGTGACTATGAATAATGTCACAGAAACATCCCAGACCGTAAATTCGTAGCTGAAGTATCCCATTATTGAAATAGTAAACAATTGCAAATGAAAGCCCCTGTTGTATTTTATTAATTTTCTAGGGTAAGTCCATCACCTGTGGAACAAGTGGTCTCATAAGGCTTAGCCACGAGTTTACGGCATAGCAAACAGAAGAAGATTCACGAGTACATACGAGGATGAAATGGAAATGAGTTTAATTTCCTTCAAAAGGTAAAATAACAATGAGATTAGTCAGATTGTACTGAACCAAGAGTTTCCATCCAGTTAATTCAGCAATTTGCAGTTTCTTAACGATAGCGATGACAATAAGATGGTCAAGTCAAAACACTTTAGAAATTAAAACTGCGTTAACTAAAGTCAATAAAAGTGGAACTCAAGATTCGGCACAATCTTGTTATGTATGTATATATGGAAAAGAGAGAAAAATAAAAGGAAGAAGACAATAATAGAGGAAGATTGCTCAGTATAAGTAAGTTGAGTAAGTAAAGTGAGAGATACTTAAAATGAAGTGAGCCATGGGACTCTTGGTTGACTTTACCACATTCAGGACATCCGGTGGACTGGCGAAGTAAATCAGCTAAGCCCCGAAACTGTAAAGTGAACAGATGATCGTATTTTCGTGAAGATTTTGACTTTGGCAAATGCATTATGCCTGCAGTAGCACTCCGGTCCTACGCAACAACAATCACACACATTCCCATTCACTAAACATTCGTCTCATTCACTCACAAAAGAAACAACAGCAAAACAAAACACAATCAAAGGATACAGATAAAGGTCAGGTAAATCCACACCAAGAACAAGCCCATAACATTACGAACCGTTCCTTGTATACCCACAGTCATAACTACAGATAGTAAAACTACTCCACATCGCATGCTACTTGCCATTCCTCACTCTCATACAGGTAATTACTAATTACTTACTTTTCTGAAAGATCAGAATCAGGCGCTCAAGTTTTTTGAGCAGTGTCAGTCAGTCAGTCAGTGCACCTCTTCCCTTGGTCGTAGTACTCATCGTAATTCGTTCAGAATTAGAATAACATGCTAATCAAATTAATATGTACCCGTGTCAACATAAGTACTGCACCGTAACCATCAACCATCAGCCATAAAACCATAACCTAATTGCAGTTAATAGCTCAAGTGCACCTAGTCTCGATCATCTTCAGTCTTTTCATGCTTTCCGTATCTCGCTTATATGTCAAATGATGCACGGTAATAGTTAGAATCCAAAACGAATCATTATGTGTACATACCTGTATATACACCTACCTACCTATACAATTACTAATACGTATCTCGATCAATGCATTGTACGTGTATCAAATAGCCTATTATTGGTAATTGGTTGTTTTGGTTTGCTGGTTCGTTGACTCAAGCTAAACCAAAGCCAAAACCAATTGTGGCTTGAGAAGAAAAACTTGATTTCATAACTAATTTAACAAGTGTGATGAATGTTTCGTAAGATGCAAGTCTAACCAGTGAGTAATTGGTGACAGGTAACTCGCGTCGATCGTTATCTAATGTTACGTTCAGTTTTATTTTATCACTAATCGCACATCACCTCACGACCCTCAACTTTATTTTCATTATTTGAACGCACAGCAATAGAGATGAAACCTTTATCTATTGAGCTGGAGACGCAAAAGGATGATGACGATGAATGTGGTTTAATGAAGAACCTATAGTTCCTCTTACCTATGTATCTGCGTAGATATCTGCTTTAAATCGTTTCATTGTTACAAATATTATGTACCATTCTAGGCAAAGATATAGCTGAAGAAACGAAATACAATAACCTACAAGCCCACAGCCCTATTCCAGTCCAGTTTGATGCTAGTCATTCATGTCATAAAGATAAGTCCAATGATTGATAAATGGTAGACCGTTGCCGTTGCATCTTAGGTTCCTATAGATGAGTGACGTTAAAAATGTTGAAAACAATGTTGTTGTTGACTTGGACTTGGACGAATGGAATCTTGTAAAAGTCGAGATTTGACTTGACTTTGGTTATGGGAACAAAATGATCAGATCAACAAGAATACAAAACAAAGTGAGTGAGAAGGGAGAGGATAGTGTATTTCAACAGGTTAATTGAAGAGACATGTGTAGTAGCCCTTGTATTATTCTGTCTAAAGTATCGTAACATGTCGTAGCCGTCATGATTAAGTATGACAGTATGAGCAACTAGCAAGACAATGGGAAATCTCGCCGATATGTTCCAACTTGTTCTAGTCTGGTTAATTGTTTGCATATATGGAAGGAAATAGGGGAAGTTGAACCGTTGATTTAAGAAGTAAAGGTGGACATTGCACGAAAGTATTATAATTTAATATTTACAAGAATTACATTACGCAGGCAGACACAGAGGCAGGTAACAATATTCTCAAGTCTCTCTCAATCGTCCCAAAGTATCAAGGAAGCAATAACAGTATCAGTCCTGTAGGAATCAGATTCAGAATCAGTAGTAGCAGCAGGTGGGTATAATCAAAACAAAGTAGGTACCTACATTTTTTCCATTAAATGACCACACTGGCTTTGTATTACTATCAGCGTACCCTGACTTTGTCTTGGTCTCGATGTCATGAACTAAAACCTCCACTATGCCTTTACCTCTAGACACTATCTGTAATCGGTACATATATTATGCACGAAGATATACAGTAGTAGCTCTAGGTAAATGAAAGGCAGTTTTGCTTAGGTATGGATAACAATAATGTATGTAGGTAGGTAGTATTGTCTGCATTGCTGAATTGGTCGTTCATGGGTAAAAAAGGATGGCGATGGAGGTGAAGAAGAGGCTCACGATCATATTGCTGATCGTGCTCGTGATCGGGGCACTTTGTAATTACCTACTATACTATGAAGACTATGAACAGATTTACAGATGTGCATCACAATTGGCTTTATTGGTAGTGTTAAGTGAGCGCAGCACCCAACCAAAACTAAAAACAATACACACAAGTTTAAAGAGCGGCTGCAGCGGCAGCAAGCTGAGCATCTTCCCCTCCAAACAGTCATACATAATTCATAATTCATGCCAATTACACTCTTTGCAGAATACAAAACGATTCAAAGAAATTTAATTCACTCATTCATTAATCGACTATTACTGAGTTCTCCTTTGCTTTTTTTACAGGTAGACCATAACCATAACCACGATGATGATCATGATGATGATGATGATGAAGCGCAGCTCAAGTTACTATGCAAGCAGAGTTGCTGCCAGTCCCTAATGCCACTGTCACTGGGATATCGATATCATATAGGGATGAAATGAAATGAAACAAAACGAAATCAAGGCAGTTCTCTATCCTTCCATCATCTTATCATTCCACATTCAGTCTTCCATCCCATACAAATTGAAAATCCAAAATCCAACCACACGAGTTAGTGCAGGTGGGTATGTAAGTACATGGACCTCCCTACCCTACATGCCTAGGTACTATCACTATACTCTTGGATTAGGATATACACCAGACTAGACTTTGCCACTAATACTATTAGGCTCGTCTGATCATCTTCTAATCTACATTGTCATTAATTTTTGCCTCCTGCAACTATTTTCGAACACTCGCCCTCAAGGATCAACAAGTCAAATCAAGATAAGGAGAACGCAATCCAATTTCAATGCATTCTAATAATAAATTAATCAAGGAGATTATTCAACTTTTCCATAATTCAGCATTCTGAGAGCTGAGAAACTAATAGTTACGAGTAATAGTGGTATTAGTAAAGTGGATCGAGTCAAGTGCTAGGTGTGGACGTGAATGTGAATGAGTTGTTTTTAGAAGTTAGAACAGTTGCATAGTTTCTTGTATCTGTGTGTACTATGGAAGAGTTCTATTGTAATCTAATTATTCGAAATCGGAAGCGTAGGTCCCATTTCGTGCGCAGTGTTCTTATGAATAATGGAGTGATTTAATACTAACCTAAATCCAAGCCATCTAATTATCTACCTGATAAAAAAAGCTCCAGTTCCAGTCAGTGCTGTGTTTCAAATCTTCCATAACATCATACCTAGGTAAAAATTGCTTACTGTACGAACAGCATTAGAAGCGTTATAATTTATACTAAAACTAAATACTATTCAGCTTAGGATTGTTATTTTAGCTAATGGAGCAGAAAATATTGATAAGCAGGAATACGGCTTACTGGGGTTGAGCTGAGATCAAAAATGATGAAAATAGATAAGGTAAAAAAGTACATGCAGTTCAGTGCTTGATGGATGGATGAGTAAAGATTAAAGATGTTTGTTGCAAGAAGAAATGAAATAATGAGAGTTCGAAGAGGTGCATGTCGTAAGAGCCATTAAAATCGTTTTTCAGTCATTCAGTTCATCTGGTCTTTGTCAGCGACAAAACGAAAAGGAAAAGGAAGGGGAAGCGTGAGCGAGAGAAGGCTGCATGACATGCAGTAACAATTCATAATTATCGCACTAATGATCCAATCAAACCAAGTGAGTGCATACAATTAACGCGAATTCTGAAGAATAATAATGAAAAATTGAAATTGCGTCAATGATCTAAAGTGGAGTAAAATGAAATTGTTCTTGTTTTTGTTCATTATGAGAGAAGGCTATTGAATTAGAATCAGGACCAGTGATTGCTGAACAAGACGTACAGTGTCCAAATGAAAATTGAATGAGGATAAAATTGTATTTAAAGGAAAATATTTGTGATGGATTCAAACCTTTTCATTTTCTAAAACTTCCCGAAGATGCCTGGTGTACTCGAGTGACTCTCCCGAAGTGTCTTTCGATCCGTTTCCACCGCTATCACTCATACTTTTGGGCATGGTGGAGTTGAAGAAACTGGCAAATGCCGGTTGTCTGTGGTGATATGGCCTTGAAGACGAAGGTGACGATGACGACGACGATAAAGATGAAGTTGGGGAAGTATGAGAAGGTCCAAAAAATTTCAGTGATGGCGCACATTCAGAACGCATGACTTGACTTGTAAGAACGAACAGACTCAGGGCAACTGAAATGGTCACTTTGTACTTAACCGGGACCGTTCCGGCTTGTCTCACAATCCCCCCAGGGGAACCGGAGCGGACGGATGTCCTTTGACTTGATTGCATCACATTATTCTTGCGCAGAAACATTATTCAGAGATGATTATATTAGTCGCTGTCAACTTATACTGTCAGATTGGTCAACGTTACCAGATCCCAGTCCCTTATTGGAAAAGATCCGAGCAGGACTCTTGCGCCGAGTGAGGATCAAGTATAGGAACGAAGGTGTGATTGTAAGACGTAGTGCTTTTGAATTCAATTGCTAGAGCAGTCTGTAATTAGTGGATCTGAGGATAATTATACATCACTTGTTTTGCTCGATTCTCTCTTGTAGTTCAAGTCAATAATAAGCCTGTAATGTAAATCATGTACTCTTTCCTCAGTTCTTTGCTTTATTTTTGCAGGGCAAATTGGCTAGAGTTTTTCGCTAATTGCTGTAGTCTGCATTTGCCTTGTGCTCAGCGTGGATCTTGCTTGATCGTTGAGTACGGAGTTGGTGGTGAAAAGACCGTATATGAACGAGGTATACTTTCTATAGGCAAGTGGGGATGCAATGTGTGCTCCCAATGTACTGATGTGTATGTATTGGTTTTTTGGTATTCGTCTTGATCTTGGGCTCGGTATGTACGCAATGGTTTAAAAAGGACTGACGTTTGGCTGCTGTTGGATGATGGAGGAGGGTGTAACTGGAATAAAGAGCTCCAAGGAAGTTGTCCCGTTTTGTCTTGGCTCCGCGTCAAAGATTAGTCTATTTATTTTATGATAACTTACGATTACTACGACGATCAGATCAGAGTTGCCTTTCCACGCTGAGTAGCACTGGTTAATCTTAATGACGCTGAGTGCGTACGTATTAAGTGGCCAAGCGGATGAAACGAGTGGACAAGCACAAGGGCTATGAACACGAGAGGATAAACACCGCCGCACCACCACCACCACTACAACAATAACAATAAAAGAAGAATAACAATAGCAGCGGTGAAGAGTGGCAGGCGAAGAGAGCACGAGATCGTCAACGCCGAACACAAACTATTGGTAGGGTGGATGTGTTGTGATGCTTGTGTGAAGTGATTGCAGATTGCAGATGCAAGATTCAAGATTGAAGACAAGGTGTGAACGAGCCGAAAGACTCACATCAACTACTTGAACTGTACTGCACAGGTGTCTTCTGTTTCCTTGCTTGGTTTCGTCTCTGGGACGCTGTGGTGTTGAGCAGATACTTGGTGTTAATCAGCAACCACCAGCCTCAGTTGTCTCACTTTCGTTCGCTAAATCAATCTCGTCTTCTTCTTCTTCTTTCCCTCTCAACCACCAGACTCGCAGATCCAAATCTAACTAAATCCAAATGCAACGAAAGGCGAGGAAAGGAACGCTATGTTCTCCTGTGCTGTCCTTCGGTAGTACCGTGACTTAAGTGTCCACCACAACTGGCACGTAATAAGTGACAATGAGAATGCTTCTCAAAATGGCTCTTCGCTACTGTCGCTCTGCTGCCCGTCTCGTCAAGTATTTGAGGAAGAAGCGTAGAAACGCCGAGGAATGGAAGGATCGATCACGATTCAAGGAAGTCAGCCCTGCACTTTGGCCTCATCTGATCAATTCTTGGATTCTTTCCCTTGACTTGGTTCACTTGACTTGTCTTCCCTTGACTTCGCCACTTGAGTGATTGTGACTTGCAACTGATTTGCCTTGTAAACTGTCTCTGTGTGAGAGGGATTCGAGCCCTAACCAACGAACCCAAAGGAAATCACGGAGTACTTTGTTTCTTTCTTACTCACATACTGTCCCTCGTCAACCATTAACTGATTAACTAACTTACCTTCCTGATCCTGCTTACTGCCTCACTCACACACTGACTGACTGACTGAGTGAAAATCTGTGAATACCACTTTCTACTATGCAATCAATTAGCGTACACAACCACAACCTCCGCCATCACCTCCACTACAACAAAGCCATAGCCATACGAACAGCCATCCACACAAGCTTCCTCTCCTAAGGAAAGGATCAGCTGCGAACAGAGGAGAGAATCGTAGTAGCAAAGTGTGTGGAAAAACGTACGAGAACTCACAGACCCATCGTAGCAAAATACTGTCTGATATCTAATGCCTAATAGGATGATCACTTGTTTTGTTGCAGATTAAGTATGCAAGTTGTGTAGCTGCTGGTTCGGTATTCAACTTGTTTCTCCCATAGTGATCGTGGGCAGGTATTGCTATTCATCATGAGCATCGGAGTCAGAATCAGAATCAAAATCAAAATCTACTACATATAGGTATACATATATGCGTCGAAGAATGTAGACACTATCTGTCCAACAGTCCTATGGGATGCATTACCCTCAGCCAGTTTGCGGAAGTGGATGTGGAAACAGGATGGAAACAATTTCTACCAAGAAATTACTTACTGTTACTTAAGCATTGCTTGGGCACGATGATTACTGCTACTATCAGACTATTTACTATGTAACAATATGATTGCAGTGTGGGCCCAGTCATTACCCATTCATTGATTCCTTCATTCATGTCTTTGTCACGAATACCTACTGTGGTCATTCAAAACTACGCAATGGTGTAATAATAATAAATTCTCGACAATAATAATTAGTGAAATCATACACTTGCTTTATTTCCACCTACTTCACCTGGTCTACCGTCTTTTACCCTTTTTATATATGCACGTATATCTTGTGTACACTGTAACTACTTTAACTAGTAATGTTGATATTACTATTAGTATCGCATTTGGCTTTATTGTATTTGCCTACTCTCGTCCGGCGCAAGTCATTTCAATGGTAAAGGGACATTTTCACATATTACGCTTTCTTTCTTCTGCTAGAGTTTCTAACATACGAATTAAAATCAAGAAAACGAAAGCAGGGATTTTTACAAACTGTTTTTGTACTGAATGTTTGAAGTTGAATGTAGTGATGTAGGAGTAGCAGTAAGGTACCTTGTCGGACATTTTATGCTTTTATTCACTACCATTTATGTATTTTCTACTTTTCATTTTATAATGAATAGAAAATCAACGAGATATGCAGCACCAATAGTTGCAGTAAATGTGGTAGTAGTTTGATTAGGATTTTTACTGTTTTGTCAATGGTTTTTAATAGTTATTTCAGACAGTTTACGGTTTTACAGTCAAGAGATGAATTATATGAATTCTATTGGTTGGATATTTGACGACTGTGAACGCTAAGGCTTCGCTTGGTGAATTTGAAATTGAAATCGGTATTATTCGATTTTACCAAGGGAGTTTGTTGGGATAAAGCTTGTGGACATTGGTATTCGTGTTGACAGAAAGAAAGTAAAATTTGCAAGATTTCTACTATTTGAATGGAAGGACGAGCTTTGTACCTGTGTATAACTTGTACATTTGTGCTGTACTGTGTACTTATACTGTAACTGCAGCTGTCATGATTGTTGATTGGCAATAATCAGAGACACGACAATGAATGACAATCTCTTCTCCAATCACTAACTTTGTTCACTAAGCATCTCTTCGGGGCGTTTCTTCTTCATTATAAGCTCACAACTCATAATCCCACAATCATACTCAACTTTTTGGACTAACATTCATAAGTACCTAAGTAGGTATGTGAATGTATTCGCCTGTCTACAATCCAAGATGCATCTGGTCGAATTCCACATGGTTGTCATCATGATTATAAATCTCTTCTGATGAATAACAAAATGGTTTGTGTGATGCACCCAATGCATCGCAATCTTTAACAACTTTGTGCAGAAAAACTGCAATGAAAGGTGTCCCCCATTATTCACAGCTCCTTGGACTCTACCCGGAGATGGAAGAAAACATGATTTACAGGCTACATACATAAATGTTTATTTGTTTGTTTACCATTGTTTCATGACAAGGTTTTCCGCTCGATGGAAAATAGATACTGTATGGAAAGATTAGTTGGTTCTAAGTTTTGAGGTAATTCCAAGAAGTCGATGGAGCATGTAGTAGAATTTATATATAAGACATGGTTCGTGACAGATGTAAATTTTCGGAAAGAGAAATGTTCCAAGAAATGTATTACGTATTGGCATTGGCAATTAAGTTTCTCTGTAATTTCCAAGCACTCAAAGGAGCCACAAGGCAAGGTAGGCAGATGGACTAAATAGGATTAATAATTATGAACACTATAGGGCAGAGTTAGGTAATTGTATTCATCGTTTATTCGTGATCGTTGAGGTCATATTTTATGCATATAAGTGCATATAATTACATATAATTTCAGATCCACCGTTTTTGTATTGAACATGTGCTGTAGAACCTTGAGTAATAATCACCAGTGAGAACGTTTCTTTCTACTGCCTCTACGAATCGCAACCTTGATCACAGACTATGAGACACTTTTTTTTCGTTTGGCAATTGATATAGAAGCAACAGTGAAATAAATTATTTATTTCTCTCTCTCAAATAAATTAAATAATAATTAATTATTACTTGTATTGTAATTATTACTTTACATGAATTCGGAAAGAAAAGAGGTGGCAGTATTGTTTTTTTCCATTAGCCTATGTATAAGACAGGATTCACATCACTTGAGGATCACTGAGAGTAATTACTTTTGATCGTACTGACGGGTGCTAATAAGCACGAAACT
>JAAXYX010002635.1:0-16746 GCA_036851915.1 Ptenothrix huangshanensis
TGGACTTGGGTTTGGATTTGGACTTGGTCTTGGATGTCATCCAATCCATGATCCGAAGCTGTAAAAATAAGGGGTTGTGCATAAATTACGGTTGAAAAAAAAACATTACACTCACCCCCCTGAAAGGAGAAAAACTGTATATGTATTATGACATTAGCTTAAAGGTGTGTACTTATTATCTACTGGAGATTTCAAAGTGTTTCTCAACGTCATTTGTGCACGACCCCCTTACGGTGAAAGTTGGAGAAAGTTTAATAATATGGGCCGGAGGACAAAGGAGGAATGGAAACAGGGAAAAGAACAAGAACAAGAACAAGACCGAGAGGAGATGGAAAGAGAGCTTAGTCCGAACTCGTGCTTTAATAGGGTCGCATGGAAATGCTTTCTAAACGGAGAAAGTCGCATTTGTTTTCCACCTATGACTGCATTTCCTGCTTTTTATCTTCCACTCCTTTGTGTTTCGTCCTTATTTATTTTCTATCGTATGCAAAAACAAACATGGTTATAATAATGCATCTTTGTCTATACATGTATGTATGTATGTATGTGTATACAAATATAAACCATTACGAAACGATATTTTCTTACTGGAAGGCTCTTCACTTTCACTCGGTGAAAGTCTGTGGGAACGTCATGCACTTGCATTGCAATTGCGATGGGAGTCTGAGACTATCGCGGTAATAACTTGCGCATTAAACTAAACTATATGTGGTAAACGATACGTATGTTGGTATGTATGTAAGTATGCATGTATAGTTATGTAAGAGAGTGTGTACTTTGTCTCAGTTATTAATGTTATTATTGCTATTATTATTCCTACAGTGCCTGCAGTCATGCTTGGAATACTGATGCTTGGAATTGAGACAAAGCTACATCGCATCGCATCGCATCGTAGCTCGCCAACTTTATTACTTCTTCCCACAGTTTTAAAAGTAGGCACATATTTGTTTTTTCCAAGAGAAATAGTTTTAGTGATACATTGCGCTGCAAATTGTCAGGGAAAGAATGCTGTAGTTGATAAAGATATAAATGTGCACGAGGGATTTCCTCGTCTGCATTTACACGAGCTTGATTGTTTTTATTATGAGTTTAAACAGAGTACTGCAGATTTAGATATGTAGTATATCCTTGTTCGTTAGGAAAAGGAGTTAGTGGAAGAATTGCAAGTTGAATTTAACATACCAAAAATTCGAGTGCATATAATGCTTTTTGGGAAGATGCTTCAAAGTTTGAAACAAGAATGTTTGTATGTAGGTGTCTTTTTAGGGCCTCAAAATCTACTAAGTAAATAGTAACTGTAAGGGTTACCTTAGAGATTTTCCAGTGCATTCTGAGCAACTTTTCTTGATTTAGAAGTGTTTTTATGGTATACGTTTTATGATCTTTTATTTCAGAAATAAAAATGTAATGAGCCGGTTCGAAGGACCAAAGGCGCCAAATTAATAAATTATTAGTATTCAATATTTGTTTTTGACATAAAGTTGTTTGTAAGTATTCGAAATCTATCCGGTTCGAAGGACCAATAGAATTAGCTCCAAATATGTTGAAATAAATAATGTGAATACGTAATGTAAATACCATGGAACCTCGCAAATAATTGCAAATAGCAAGAAATGGAAGTGAAGGAGAAAAAATGTGAACCCAATGTTTAAAATAAGGATTCAAGTTACGGGTGAAAAATAATTGAGTTAAGAAACGGAAATATCCGGCTCGAAGGACTAACATAGACGCACTATAAAAAACTGGAAAATCCGGCTCGAAGGACCAATGGACCAATGTTAGGAACGCTGCTTTGTCCGCTTGAATTTTGACTTATTAATAGATGAGATTGGGAATAGAAGCAAGCATTCACTTTCTCCACGTGTTTTATCCGATCCTCTGCCTCCAGCTAGGGAATATAATGAGCTATTTCTCCCTCATGAGTTGATATTTTGCGGGAATCCCTGAATGCCTGGGTGGACGTGGATGTGGATGTGCGCAGTCATTATGTTTGATTGTCACGAGTCAGGATGACCATTATGAGAAAGTTAAAGTGTGCGCTGGGAAAGGAAGGGGAAAGTGGAAAAGAGAAAGTGAACAAAAGATGATTCCCTGCGGCTCTATGAAGTCTTCCAAAATTAATGAAGACGAAGGACACTACATTGCTTTGTGGGCTCTGCTGTGAATCTGTACGCTGCTTCCCACTTATTGTTCTGCTACTGAACTCCACTCCTTTCTCTTCTGTCTTTCCTTCCCTTGAATCTCCTTGCCTCCAGCCAACAAAGCAATTTTGGGACACAAGATTTTTCTCAAAGTTATGAACATCATGAAAATTTTCCAGACGACTCCAGTTTTACCTGGAGATTTTTAAGCGTGTAGAGCTAAAACAATGTTTATACACAAAGGGAATGAGCGCATAACGTTTTAATTTATTTGAATACTTTGTAACAAACTTTGATATAACAAACCTCAAATTCAATTACATAATTACCTTTCCCTTTTACATAATTAATTAATGGTAATTATTTTATCCATTAGTTGCTCTTATTATTATTAATATTATATTATGATTTAATTTTATTTTTCCGCTTAATTAATCAACTTGATAGTTAATCTTCATCTTAACAGTGCATTTATTTTAATTCTTAATTCATATTAATAAATCCACAATTATTTAAAAATTAATTGGTTTCATTTCCAGCATTTTTTCATTTCGCTCGTTTTAGTCCAACACTGGTTCTTGTAAATTCTTAAACTTTTAAACTCTTCCCGCCATTCCATAAAACAACCTACAATATTTACCTCATCAGTATTTAACATTATTTAATTTAACAGGAACTGTATATTTAACTTTAGTACATTCCATCATACACATACATATGGATTACATACCTTAATTTAGATAACTGTGTTAATATATGCATATGTAAAGTACACAATAGCCGTTTGATTTCCTTGGATAATTCAAACTTTTAAACAAATATTTCCATAATTATTTTTTATGTACTTTCTATATTGATTGACTTACCTTGTAGGTTATTTTTAATTAAACAAAATTAAATCTTTAAATTAATTAGTTCAGTTATGATGCCGTTAAGTATTTATAAATCTTACATAAGCTTTATGTATGTACAAGTATTGTGTAAAATGCCGTAGAAAAGTGTGCTTATACAAATATGTACCTACGCGAATAGTGTCGAAGTGTCAAAAATGTCAATTGGAAATGTTAAGAAAAGTAATTAATTAATAAAAATGGTTAATTTGAAAAATGTTTGAAAAATTTGTAAGTCCTACATGTAAATTGTTACCCTACAGTATTAGTCTATACAAGATAGAATCAAGTCCTCGTTTTCCTAGCCTTAACTCATTTGGTGTAAAAGGTACATAGATACATACAATTGTGAGATTGTCTGTGGGACCAGACCAGGTCAGACCAGGTCAGGTCAGGTTAGGTAGTTTGGGTCACCTACTAAAGGTTTTTAAGTGACGGTTAGACCCAGTACTGGTTCTTAGTCTGACTCTGGCCGTCCCTTGACGACTGTCCGTTTTGATTGTGGTTGTGCTGTTGTTGCTGAGAGCGCTTGTGGCGTTCCATTGTGGTTGAGCGGAGGGTGCCCATGTGACTGTGGGGGTGGTGGGAGTGGTAGTTGGGGAGTGTCCCGGTGGAGCCCGCCCCTCCCCCATGGGGGTGGTGGGTGAGACCATGGCCATGGCCATGCCCAAGTCCCAAGCCATGTCCGTGATTGTCCATGTTGAAATGTGGCTCGTTGAAAGGCGTTTCATCCACAACCACATCCCGGATGTCTAGAGGGGGTGGAAGGAGGGTGTTGGTGATGGAGCCGTAGGTGAAGCCGTAAGGCTCTGGGGGGTCAGCTTCCTCCGGGAGGGGGGCGAATGTATCACAAATGGGAGTGGGCGGGAGAAGTGGACACATGAGGAGGGAGTTGCTATTGCTATTTGATAAACCGCCCCCGTAGCCCCCTCCTCCCCCGGAATCCGTCGAGCCCCCGCCGGTGCTACTTGTGGGAGGGGGACAGAGAGGAGTGACCCTGCATTGGGGGATGGAAGGGGTGGGCATCCCCGCAGAGACAGAGCAACTTGTCCAGGAACCAGAGTCGGAGCGGTTCGAACTCCCCACTCCCCCTAGTTTGTGGGAGAGATGGCCGCAGTGCCGGGACTGTCTCGGGGACAAAGTCGACATGGACATGATAAGGGGACGCATCACATTCGCGTTGTTACCCCCGTCAGAGTCTGCGTGGCAGGGGTCGAGATTTGCGGGGGCGTATGCGTCAATGATCCCATTACTTATGCATTTAGGGTCTGCAGGGTGACAACCGTTGTTCAACCCACTCACGCCCACATTCCTTCTCCCGACCTCGTTCCGGTTACTGCTGCTAGACAAAACACAAATCAAACAAGGAGCCTGAAAACCGGTGTCATTAAATGCTGTTAGTTCAGTTGCCGGGAATTAGTGGGAAACACACGCTTAGAAAATTAGTTTGGATTTTACTGCTATAGTGTAATTTTTTCTAATTTTTCGTTCCGTCCTAGATAAGTTCCATAGCTATAGGTTTAACGGCTTCAGGGATTGAAATGAAGAATTGGTAAAGCGTTTACACCGGAAAACTGTTAAAAACAGTTTTTCTTGTAAAAAATCATATTGGCTTACTCACGAGCATTATTAAAATTAAAAACTGCATTTTTTCAAAAAGTGTAAAAAACAAAAGTGCATCGTTCCAAAAAATAAAAGACACAAATTCCATGCTTTTAAAAGGTTTAAAAATAACTCAACAAATTGGAACATAGTAAAATGCAGTAAATGCACTTCTAAAAAAGTGTGAAAATTAAAAATTTATCTGTTAAATAATTAAATGCTAAAATTACAATGAAAATCGCTAGTTAAAAAACTCCAACTCAAACCATTTTTTTCGCATTTTCCCAAAATTTGTGAATTTCATGCGAGCGAACAAATGCGAGCATGAGCAATATTTTTCTAATTAACTTCGAGTTTTTTGGCATTCATTCGTGGCATAAAAAACAGCTTTTAAATCCTCACTGTGCACCATGGAGTGTTTGCTTGTAAGTTTTACAAATTCCTTACGCTACCATTAATGTTTGCGAAATATTTCGGATTTTGTTTCAAACTTTACTCTTCACTAAAAATTTAAAGTAGGAACGAAGAGAAAAGATTTTATCGATTTTACTTAAGAAAAAATTTCTAAGCGTGTACAATCATACGTAGCTACATAATTAAATGTTGCCACTCACCTTTTGGCGCAGGAGCACCGAATGCCCGCAATGAGAAGAAGTGTCAATGTGACGATGCCTCCAACAACAACAGCGACGGTTATGAGAGAGTCCTTTGTCACATGGGGAGTGACCAGGTCCGTGATTCCCTTCATCCCTGTTCCTCCCAGCCCTCTCCCCCCACCCCTTTTCGTCGCCGAGTCGGTCGACCCATCAGAAATGATTTGATTGTGGGTCTTCTCATCGTAGAATCGGTTTTTATCCTCAGACTCGTCTCTCACAATGAACTTGGCTATTCCTAAAGCAGGCTGGACTCCTGGCGCCAAAACTTTGAAGATGAATTCATCAGCCATGGATTGCATGGGTTGTCCTCTGGATGAAGTCAACTTCTCCGCTCCGCCCTTTGTAGTCTGAGATGTTATCGCAGAGGTGATTGGGAAAGGGATGATTTCGTTACTTCCCAGGTCAACGTGGGATGGCGAGTACATTATGGAACCACGACGCACATCCTCGTGAGAGAATCTGCTGGCAAGTCTCTTAATCTTATGCTGACTTATCTGTAATTGTGACTGTGACTGTCCTCCTTGGGTAGATTCTCCATAGGGAAGTTTGTAAAGTACGCCGAGTTTTGGGGGCAAGAGGATTTCGTAGACGGGACTGACTCCGGTTATGGTTGCAAGCGGGGAGGCGTCGAGAACTGCGAGACTAATTGTCGTTCCGTAAGACATCGAAGCCCAGAATTCCGACTCGTCTGGAGCGAGGATTCCTCCTACAGCAAAGCCCTTGATGAAAGCCCTGACCTCCTTGACCCTTTTGAGGAGGGGGACGGTGACAACATTGACCAGCCAGGAGGTCGAGAGGGGAGAGGTGGATGACCTGAAGATATCGGGGAAAGAGGCGGTCACCTCAAAAGAGTCGTTGGACACGGAGAGGTCTGTTTGGAGGTAGGCCACGTCACCACGAAGAAGTTCCATATGCGAGAAGGTAAAAGTGGATGGAGCGGAGATGCGGTGGTGGAGGAGAATCTTACCGTGGAGCGGGAAGCGGGTCACATTATAAACTAGACGGGTGGGGTGGCCATTAGTGGATGAGGGGAGGTGCATGGGGGAAAGTGTCATGAGATTGTTGCTCTGCTGGATGAGCACGGGAGCCGCCTGGTTCTGCGAGGATTGGAGCGTAATTCTCTCCACGGGGATAGTAAGAGTGAGTTGCGAGGCGGGGAAGTGACCGTCGGAAACCTTGAGATTGAGAGTGACCGGGGACAATGAGCCGGAGTGGTAAAAAACGACTTTACCTGCGTCCACGTCAGCCTGCAATTCCAATCGTAAGCTTATGTAGATTCTTATTTACTCTTTAATTTTAAGGACAATCAAGCAGTGCTAATACAGAGGGCTAGAAATGAGAAGGCGGGAGCAAAAGATGCATTGGATGTTTAAAATGAAAATGCTTGGGCTAAAATGAGAGCATTTAGGAAGAAATTTTAACAAGGTTTTGACTCGTTTTCATGGATTTAAATCTCCAGAAGGAGTTACTATGTAAAAAGTGATTTTGATGAAAATTCAATATAAGATTTGAAAAGTTTGTCTTTCGAAAAAAGCGTTGTGAAAAGTGCGTTTTAGGAGAAGATCGAGATTTTTAGAAATGGGGTTTATGAGCATATAGATTTTTGATAAGTGGATTTTGTAAGAAAATTTTTTTTCAGTATTTTAAAAATTGTATTTTATGAGAAATTCAGTATTATGGAAAGGCAATTTTATGAGAAAATCGATATTTTGAAAAGTGGATTTTATAAGAAAATCCGCATTTTGAAAAGTCGATTTTATAAGAAGATCGGTATTTTGAGAAGTCAATTTTATGAGAAAGCTGGTATTTTGAAAAGTTGATTTTATAAGTAAATTGATTTAAAATCTGGTTTTTATAAGAGAAAACTTTTTAAAGAAGGCGTTCTTCGAGTAATACATTTTTTTAACAAATACCGTTCTTGCACTGTGCATATACTTTAAAAAAATGTTTTGTGACTTTTTTTGAGAAAACTGATTTTTGAAAATTGCATTTTACAAATTCCTAATTTAATTGAAAAGTAAATACATATTTCATAAAAACTAGTTTAAGAATTGAGTTACTCCAAAAATACGTTATAAATAGCATATCAAAAATAGCACAGATTCCTCCACTTAGGCCGTGATAAAAAATTCCCCAAAATAATCCGTATTTTATGAGTTTGCGACAATCGAAAATGATCTCCTGGACAACGCAGGAAAATATCCTGTAAGCTGAGCTCCAGTATTTCGAACTACTTTGTTACAGCTTGTAACAACTCATTTCGGAAATGCCTCTCTATGTACTTAAAAGTAGAGTGAAAGTGAAGTTTAACCTGTGTGAATCTGGAGGCGGACGGAAGTAGTTTGAAGTCCTCCATATGATTGCCATTGCCGTTGCCGTTGAGCGGAGTAGTTTCGTTGGCCAAAGGAGCGATGATGATGCGTCCGTGGGAGACGTTGGTCAGTGTGTAGAGAAGATGGGCGGGTGGCGTGTCGGGATCGGATGTGAGTAAATCGTTCCTGTTTAATTTCCGCCAGTGCTCCTGTAATCACCATAAAAAGGTTTGTTTTAAGCATCCCAAATATAAATAGCCAAAATATCTGCGAGTAAAGGGAAACGAATTAAGTTCCCTTGATGGATTTTGAATTAATTACAGGTAGACTTTTTGCCGGCAGTCACTACGTATGTTTCAGGATGGGCTTATGTAATTATTGAGAAATACCATGGTGACCTATGTATAGTGTGACCATAGTATTTAATTTTGAACCTCCCCAGAGTATAAAAAATTAAGCGATGGAAGTGATTAGGAAATAATTACTCGCGCCATAAAAAGGAAGGAAAACTTTGCCGCCATATATCAGCAAAGCTTTCCACTGTGGGGCAAATGGGTCGAAAAATGGCCAAATTTAATTTTGAAAAAATTGCTGTACTGCACGAAGGCAAGTGTGTCAAAAAGTGGCCAAAATTCGGTTTGGAAGAAATTGTCAACAAATAGGTTGAAAAAATTATTTAAAAATTTGATTTTTAACAAAAATGATAGCACTGAGGCAACTGCTTCAAAAATGGCCAACATAAAATTTGCCAAACGGACCACACAGGGACAAATGCTTTAATAAATGACGAATTCAAATTTTTGAAATTAAAAAAAAACAATTTTGAAAATAGATCAAAAATGGTCAAACTACATTTTAGAAAAATGATCACACTCGGGCAAGTGCGTCAAAAAGTGGTCAATTTGATTTAAAATAAAAATGGTTACACCTTGGCAAATGCATTAAAAAATGGCCAAATTTTTTTTTGAAATGGTCACACTGTAACAAGTGCAGCAAAAAGTGGCCAAATTAATATAAAAAAAATGCCAAAGCTGACAAATGTATCACACCACGGCAAAATTGAACTAAGAAAAAGGTCCCACTTCGTTAAGTTAAGTTCGTTAAAAATGGTCAAATTACAGCTGTAAAATAATTTACACTTAGAAATCTGGCCAAAATTGGCCAGATTCAATTTTGAGAAAATTGTCACACTGTGTCAAATGTTTTAAAAATTGGCCAAATTGCATTTTGAAAAAGTGACCAATGAAATGACCGATGAAATAATAATAACCATGCATTAAATTAGGAAAATAATTTTGTATACCTGAACGACAGCCTGGATGGGCGCCTTTGACTTGGTGATGTGGAAGGGCTGGTCGTTAACAGGAGTGATGTGAACTGGAAGCGTGACATTGACGAGCCACGTGGTAGACGTGGAGCCTCGATCCTTGTCCTTCGAAGTAACCGTTGAGAGGAAGAGCGAGAATTCCATCGTGTCCGTCGTCGTTTCGGAGTCATCGTGGACGTACAAAAGCATTGCTCTTTGCAGCTGATTCAGGGAAATGTGCGCACCGTCTCTTAGTCCTGGACCCCGATCCCGCTCACTTACTGCGCTCCCTCCTGCTCTTCCAGAGTCATCAAAGTACAACTGACCATTCCTCGGCTGCGTGTGAAGCTTCAAAAAGAGAATTGGCATCTCGGCACTCCGCCACATGTTTCCTGCATAAAAAAAAATTTGAACAGATTTTTTCAGTAATGTTTTTTGTTTTTTTGTTTTTTATTTTCTCATAACTTTTTAAAACTAATTTTACAAAAGAGCTCCTCAAAAGCAGAATTAATTTACAAGCCAACTTTTTCTTCCTCAAAAATGAGTTGATTACAAAATCAGAAAAATTGTGGAGTGAAAAATATGAATACTTTCTCTTTCATCTTTTTTCTTAAAAATCTTGAAACTATTGAGTAAATGCATTCTTCAGAGAAAATCTTCATGTTTCTTATTCTGTATGGAAAGAAAAACCTCGGAAAATTTCTCCTCAAAAAGTAGAAATTGTAAAAATGCTAAGTGTCACATTTAAAAGTTGCAGATGTATAATTATTACGTTTAAAAAGAAATGTGGAAAAAAGTTAATGTCTATTCATGGAGCCAGTCATAGCTGGAAGGAAAGTGAAATTACAGCCATGAGATGTGCTAACGAGGTCATTCGGCTTTCACCGCTTTCACTTCTCAATCAAGAACCTCGAGATGTGACAGTTAGAGGAAAGTCAAGTCAAGACGAGAAGGAGAGAGAGAGAGAGAGAGAAAGCGAGAGAAAAGAAGCTGAGCAGCCGAGTGAAATTCAAGTGATGCTCACAACTCATTGTTTGGGAGCTGCGAGGAGAGAAAGTCGTGGAGGGAGAAAAGCTGCCGGCCAAAACTTTCCCCATCCATTCATTAATCTGCGCTCATTAAGAAGACGGAGAAGGAGAAAAAGAAGAAGAAGAAGAGGAGAAAGTCATTCCACATTGTCAAAGGCCTAGGCTTTCTATCATGAATTTGCTTTGTCCTTCCGCCCGCATCTTTCTCCACGACTTTCTCCACTTTCCCTCGCTTTCTCCCACCACAGCATTGCATCACCACCATCATCGCCATCACCATCACCATCACCAGCATGTGCTTATCCTGGCCACAAAAACGCACATGTAGACACGCACAAGACACATTGTCAGCAATTACAGAGAGATTCACGGTCCTAGCCAAGCACTTCCTTCAGCTTTGAAAAAGCATTTCCTTTTCTAACAAAAGCCAAAGAATTCATGACGATGTGCTATGCGATGCAATGGCAATTTATTTCTAATTAATTTCCGCACCTGGTCCTCATTATCATGACATTTTAATTTTTAATTACATTTCAGCTTCCCACAATTAGTCTCAAAATCTAATTTTGGCCTCCCCTTGAATAGATTTTTTAAAATTTTAATGAGAAAATGTAAAAATACATTTCACATAATCCCGTGACAAATTAAAATGGTTATATATTGAAATTTAGTATGAAAATTTAAAAATTTACTTTAGGTGGACAGTTAGGATTTTTACAAAAAAATGATTTTTAGATCCTGATTTATTTTGCATTTTGTAATTTTAGTTGTTTTTACTCACCTCGGTGATGAACCTGGATGAAATCTGTAAGAGCTGTGAAATTGAGATTTTCCGTTGTAATGCTCATTTGCCCGCCTTCTTTGAGCAGGAGCGGGAGAATTTGAACGTAGCGCTGAAGTCCGCCCAACGCTGCGCCGCTAACGCTCACATCAATCTCCATCGTTACATTATCCAAAGGATCAGCATACCTATTTTTTAAAAAAAGAGAAAAATATTTTCGAAATTTAATTTTTTACTCAAAATACTTTTGATGACAAATAAAAAATTGTGCAGAAAATTTTAAAATTTGTGCAATGCAAATTGTGAAAAAGAAAGACTAAAATGGTTTCACTAACGTCGGCACAAATGGCTTCAAAAATTTGCCATGTTATAAAATCCCAGCAGTTGAAAATCAAAATTTCAAAGTAGAAATCAAATTTTAAAAAACGGTGAGATAATAACCATAGTACAAAATCATATACAAAATTTCCTGACACTTTTTCCCGTCAATGTATAATTATATGCACCAACACTAAAGTACACTTCCAAATACTTGAATAGCATTTGAAACTCCAAAGGAAGCCTCAGATAAAATTCCTTTTGTAGAAAAACCGTTTTGCGTAAAAGACACGTGAAAAGATGCACCTGTAAAAACATTTGACTTTCTCTTGCGAATCTCTTTCCCAGAAATTCCTGAGATGCTAAAAAAGCGGACTAGAAAAACACATTTGGATCCCTGTGTGTATTCCTTGGGTATGAATAATTGATTCAAAAACTTTTGCCCATTCTGCCCTTCATCTTTGCCATCTCTGGAAGCCTAACATTCTGATTTGGAAATTGGAAAATCAAATAATGTAAATAGTCAAGTCTCTTGGAATCCGAATCAACATCAAAGTCAAAGTCAACGTCAATGCCAGAGAGCCAAAGCCAAAGTCAAACCCAAAGCCAATGTCAAAGTCAGCGGCCGTCCACCTTGCCAATGTATAATAAATATGTTTCTCCGGACCTTTGCTTCCACTTTCCTTTTCCCTTCCACCTCCACTTTCACTTACTTTCACCTTCGTGTCGAGACCTTATTGAATTTGCGCTGCTTCTCCTCAGCAACAAAATCGGGTGCCATCGACCCGATCACATGGCATTTTTAAAGGAGGCGTAGGCAAGGGCGTACGTGCGCCTGAATTTTAAGGGGTGATGTATAACGTTAAATAAAGTATTTTAAATAAAGTTTTTGAAAAAGGTCTAATTTTTCCAAATGACTTTTTTTGAAAGGACGTAACTTTTACAATTTACAATTTTATAAAAAAAAGTAATTTTACAAAAATTACACTGATTAAAAATGTATAACTTTTGTAATTAAAGTTTTTGAAAGGGCAAAAGTATTTCAAATTACAGTTGTCAAAAAAGTTTATTTTTTCCAACTAATAGTTTTTTGAAAAGGTCTTTTTTTGAAATTCATATTTTTTTGAAAAATCGATTTTTAAATTTAAGGTCTTTTGCGAGGGCGTTATTGTCTTAATTTATAAATTTATAAAAAGCTGTTTTTTGAATCACGATTTATCAAAATATTTTTAGTTTTTTTTAAATTAAGACTTTTTGAAAGATGAATTAATTAAAAAAAATTTTATTAGGCAATTTTTTTCAAATTCACAATTTTTAATAGACAAAACTATTGAAATTCCTAAGTTTTGAAACGGTAAAAGTTTTGAAATGAACACGTTTTTAAAAGGTAAAATGTTTGACATTAACATGTTTTTAAAAGGTAAAATTTTTGAAACTAACACGTTTTGAACAGATAAAATGTTTTCAAATTACAAGTTTTGAACAGGTTCAATTTTTGAAATTACAAAATTTTGAAAAGTCTAATTTTTCCAAAAATGGCGCTTCATGAGTACCAAAAACCCATCGCATGTACGCCCCTGTCCGTGGAAATAGCACAAGGTGAAAAAGTACATTCGGGAGGAAAAACGAGGGGGAAAATGAAAAATGGAATTTAAGAATTTTGGAAAATCAAAAAGCGGAAATGAAATTGGAATTCAAATGGAATCGTTCGGGATTTTGAGAGAAGGAGCTGAAAGGGAAACACAGGGTTTACATGTTTCAACAGGAGAAAGTGGAGAAAGTAGCGATTTCGTGTAATGCGATACTAAAGAGGAAAGCGACGAGATTCGTTTAGCTTTGAGAGCAGCTGAATTGGGTGAGGTGGAGAAAGCGGGGAAAGCAAGGAAATTGAGATGCAGTGGATGTCATTGGTTTCTATGATGGATGTGACATTTCCTGCGTCTAGACTTTCTCCAGCCCACAAGCCATGTAGGCCGTTACCGTACGAAGCAACGCAATGAGATGCGATACGATGCGATGCGATGGGATACGATGCGATGCGATGCAAGAGCGGGCCAAGAATAACAGAAGGCAGGAGATGGAACGGAGGATGGCATCAGATAAATTGCCCAAATAGACGAGCAAACAAACAAACATATGAAACCCGCCAAAAAATCCCACGGAGAAAGTCCAAAGTCCAAGGTTTGTGGAATTCTTGCCGAATTCCAATTGCGAATGCGAGTAGCATCATCCTAAACGAAGGCATTCTGTGGCTTGATTTCACTCCAATCATTTTCCACAGCAGACGTGACTTTTTTTGTTTCTCAATAAATTACCAGTTTTTTCCTATCCTGGAGAAAGCTTTCTCAAACACGAACATACATATGTACTACATGCGTTTGGGCTAAAGTTTACAGTTTTTTTCCAAAGAGCAACAACGGCTTTTTATACTCGAGTTTTTTAATTTTGTCAGAGATACGATTTTTCCCTTGACTTTCTAACTTGATTTTGTCTACTTGGGATGAATACTTTAAAGAAAGTAAATTCAATTGACAAACGAGATTTTATTTGTAAAGATCAAGTTTTGTTTGTCAAGATTTGTATGCTCTGAAATCGGAAAATGGTTTTGGTTTTACATGAACATTGTACAGAAAATTTAAAATGAGAAATTATTTTTAATCTCACAATATTTTATTTTTTTGGGTTTTTTTAATTTGAAAATTTTAAACCGGAAATATTTTGTTTTCTAGATTTTGAGCTCAGTTCTTTAATGTGCAAGTTTTAAACCGCAAATATCACGCAAATTTCAAAATTTTTAGCAGAGTTTTCTCGATTCTACAAATTTCAAGCATGAAATAGTTTGTAAATTTTAAAAGTTAGAGGTCAGTTTTTTAACCCCCAAATTTTAAACTAAATATTTTGTAAATTTAAAAATTCTAAACCGGATAATTTTATAAGAGAAGATTTTTGAAGCAATGTCTTGGAATAATCAAATTATTAAATTGTATACTTAAAAGTATTTTAATTTGTGATCTGCAAGGATTTTTTAATATGTACTCTAATCTTAAATCTTAAATGTCATTGTTTTTCACAATTAAATATTTTGACACTTTCAAAATACAATTTAGAAAATAGTTTGAAACACACAGGAGAAGATAAAAAAAGCTTGCCTTGAAGTAGCTGTGAAGCGAATGGAGTCGTTGCCCTTGTGACCTCGGAAGTCGTTCGTGTGTTGGTAGAAGATCTTGCCGTTGTTGACATCGCTCTGGGTGAAAGTGGACGCGGGTGTGAACACGTTGTCTGTTCTCTCCATCAAAAGCTGACCGAGACGAGGACCTCCGCCAGTTTGTGTCTGAAACGAAATCCAAAACTTTTTTCTTTAACTTTCAATTCATCTGTTACTTGTAAACATTAAATTTCGTCTCATTTCTATTTTCATCTTGTTCAAAATCAAAATTTCGACAAAAAAATCAAATCAAAATTATTTATCAATTTTTTATTTTCACAAACCAAAATTTTTTTTCTATTCCCATTTTCCCACATGCGATGTCGAAAATATTTTTATAAACTTTATTTTTGAAAAACTGTCACAACGTCAAATTTTAATTTGCATTCTATTTAAATTTTCTATTTTCGAATTTCTTTTGTTTTCATTTTTGCCATCAACCACCTTTGGCTTCCTGGTGGTTGTGGTTTCAAGATCTATTTTGGGAATGCAATGCAATTGAATGAAGAAGAGGAAAATCATTTTGCGGAAGAAATACATACATACATACAAATGCTAGAAATAAAATAATTGAAATGAAAATGTCCGTCAGTACGTAGAAGAGATACAAAAAGCTTGGGGGAGAAGAGTCAAGTTGAGCTATCGATTTAAAAGTTTTTGCGAATTTTGCTTCGCTCAGTGCTTTTGCTTTGGCTGTTTGTGACAGACGAGGATAGGATAGGACAGGACACGACAGGACAGCACAGGACTTGGACGACTGACGCTGATGCTGACGCTGACAGTGAGACAGACACCGGCGCCAAGGCAAGAGAAGGCAAGAGAAGGCAAGAGAAGGCAAGGGATGGCGAGTGCGAGTGCGAGTCTTTTTGGAGAAAGTCTGGTCGGAACTTCCCACTATCTCCTCCATACATTTCCCATTTGCTCTGTCACACGTACACGTACATTACACTTTGCCAACTTTTCCCAACTTTCGGTCTATTGTTCTGTCTCCCAGTCAGTCCATCAATGCTCAGCTCATAGCATAAGGCATCATCATCAAAATCATAATCACAAGTTCGTCAGTGGAGCGAACTATCCGCACATTCACTCCTCATTTCCATTTTCATCTTCGCGAAACCATGCAAATTCGACATGCTCAAGTATGTATGCGAGAATATGAGCAAGAGAAGCACATTGTCATTTTATGCGAAACTCATCGGTAATTAACGACGATGCAAAAATTTTTCAATGCCCAAATTCCTTCCCTTCCCTTTGCCTGCCAAAGCCTCAAGGATTTTGCCAAAACTAATATGCAACTTTCAATCTCTCAATCCAGCAAATTTTGAGAGCATCAAAATCAAGAATCCCTTAGAGGCAGGGATTCTTCGCGAAGCCTATCACTTGCAAGAGCCTTACTTTTGCCATATTAAAAACTTTCCATGTCTAATTTGTTTTTCTTGCTCACTTACTTGTTTACATTTTCTCATTTTCCTATCTCTTTCCTTTCATAAAAACTTGCTGGTGATGAATGGACGCAGAGATTTTAGTATGTGAGAATATATTATTACTATATTCTTTGTTGGACATAAGTTTGAAAAAGGAGTTGGGCTATTAGTATTAGTATTTTATTATGTAAGCAGATTTTTAAACCTATTTCATGAAGTGCAGAATTTAATATGAGAAATAGTGATTTTCAAAATTGATTAAATTTTTAAACATATACCAGAAATATTTTAATTTATTATTATTTATTGAAGCGCGCAATTATTATTTGCTTGGTAAAATCGACGGGTGAAATTATTAATTTTCTTATTTTGAAATAGACACGACGAAATTGTTAATTTGTTTATTCTAAAATATAAAGGACGGGATATTTTTTAATTTTAAAACTGGACGACGAAATGTTTTATGATTTTAAAAATGAACGACGAATTATTTATAATTTTAAAAATGAACGACGAATGATTTTACAATTTTAAAAATGAACAATGAAATATTTTACAATTTTAAAACTGGACGACGAATTATTTCATAATTTAAAAAATGAACGACGAATTATTTTATAATTTTAAAAATGAACTACGAAATATTTTATAATTTAAAAATGAACTACGAAATATTTTATAATTTAAAAATGAACGACGAAATATTTTATAATTTAAAAATGAACGACGAAATATTTTATAATTTAAAAATGAACGACGAAATATTTTATAATTTAAAACCGGACGACGAATTATTTTATAATTTTAAAAGTGAGCGACGAATTATTTAATGATTTTCAAAATGAACGGCGAATAATTGTTTTATAATTTTGAAAATGAACGACAAAATATTTCATAATTTTAAAACCGGACGACGAATTATTTCATAATTTTAAAAATGAGCGACGAATTATTTTGTAATTTTAAAAATGAACCACGAAATATGTTATAATTTTAAAAATGAACGGCGAATTATTTTATGATTTTCAAAATGAACAACGAATAATTGTTTTATAATTTTGAAAATGAACGACGAAATATTTT
>JAAXYX010002636.1:0-16744 GCA_036851915.1 Ptenothrix huangshanensis
TGTGTTTTGCTTAATATGACAATAAAGATAAATAAAAATAAATACAATGAAAATAAATATACGTTTTTATTCTTCACTTTGCCGTACTGAAATCAAAGCATACTGAATTCTGAGAATTTTATATTCATGTTTTACAGAATTAACTTTTGAATATTCCTATATCACTGTTTGGTTCTTGGGTTTTCAAACGTTGATATTTTTGAAAGCTTACGATTAGTCTTTACAGGTTTTTTTTCTAGAGAGGAAGATGAACGACGATGGTAAAATCTGAGAGATCATTATATCTCATCGTGGATTGGCTAGAGAATGCAATACAGCCAATTAATAATTAAGTGATTGTGATGCATGTAATTTAATATACAGAAATACAATTGATGTTTCCATGCAACTATCCAACATAATCTACCATTAACGAAGAATATGCGAGGAAAGTAAAGCCTCGGCTTAGAGTTCCAATAAATGCAATCAAAACTGGTAAATTGTCTTGTAAATTCATTGCTGAGTAGCGAAAGACCATATAAATATCCAACAGTAGAAGTTAAGGACCTACAATTAAAGATTCAAAATTGGTACATAGAAACAGGGTTCCAGATTTTGGCACACCAGAAATTAACGATTTATCATATGCATCATATTTGGGATTCGTGATTGTTTTTTTTATCTTACGTGAAGGGATGGAAATGAAGGTTCTTCAAAAAGTTCAGAAGCCACTAACGTTTCCATGGTCACTTGAAATTCTTCTGTGTATGGTATTATTTTTCCCTTCTTTGTAATCTTCATCTATCTGTACCTGCTGTTCTTCGCATGGATTCATGCAGCTTCACGATTATTCGCTGTAGATTGCATTTTCAATTGCTTTGTTTTCCATGTAAACTAACTGCCACATGAATTCCTGTCACATTTCAGGGGATTAATTCCATTTACCCACTCTGAAGAAGTGCTTTTGCAGAAGTGGCTAACAGGCTTGGACTCTTATGACAAAGTACTCTTTGTTAGAATTATAAAAAATATTTCGCATAAATAAATTCAAGATTCGTAACTGATAACTTCCACCCTTTTTAAAATCCAAAGTTTTGACTGTTTTGGAGCAATCGTAAGGAAGCGGTTGCTGTATCCACTCTTCTTTAAGCTGCTCTTTAGCCCCATACTTGTTTTCTGCCAACACATGCACAGATTCTAGACCACATTTGATTCGTACATTACTTCCGTTTCGGTAATCCGTATTTTCTAGATTCCAAAGCCAGATATTTACGTATGGGTGGAGCACTTCGATGGTGAGTAGCAGTGGACCCATTGGAAATACCAGGATTGCTGGAACCCACTGGTGTCTCTTCTTAACGGATGATGTCTCTGGAACAATCCATTCAACTGGGATCGACACTTCCGAATCGATGTCCATCATGTACATCTCAGAATTGTGCACGTCGATCATGTGTTGAACAAGTTGAGGCGTTGAAACCCTGCCAAATAAGCAATCTGTGAAGGGACAGGTGTAGACTGATCGGTACTTGCATTGAGTCAGATGTTTTGACACTTGATCGACAGGTCCTAGGTAAGGACAGCCTTGATTCTTCTGTAAACATGGAAACCCAAACATCCCCATAGAAATTTTGGAATCACTTTCCGAACTTTCATTGCCATTACAAATCGTAGTCGAGCACAGTTCGGATCCGGGCATGGACTTCGATCTCTGAGGCAATGATTGATCGATTGCATCGTCACTTACTGGCGATTTAGAAATTGATTCCACATGAAATCCATTGAGTCCATGATGTACATACTGAAACTTACTGGGTTCGGAGTAACTATTGTTGTTCTGATCCATGTTGAATTCCTTACAGGAATTTTGATTAATAGGGAGATACATTTCATAAGCTGCAAACTAATTGTTAATCACTTTTATCTTACATTAGATTTCTCAAAAGGACCCCTTATTTAGATACGTAGGTAAAGATGCAGAAGATTAAGGATGCGCTGGTAATGGCGGTCGGAAACGTTGAAGGAGTTGTACTGAGCTTGGCACTTTTAATGGATATGTGACCGAACATAATATTAATGGGTAAATTATGTGTAGTTATTACCGTTCTCAGCAGTGACAGAAATGCGCATGTCTATGAATGAAAATTGAACTGTGAGAACAACTCATCATGTATGCGCTCCAGTTTTCAAATACAGAACGAAACTTCGTTTTCTGGATCTCTGTGATGGTATCGTATTTATGCGTACTCAAGTTATGGAAGTGAATCTAGTAATCTTCGTTCAGGATCAATCCTACAGACAGGTGATTGATAAAAATTGCCTGATTAATTGCGTACATGAGGAGATGGTTAACGTAGTCTGTAACACGCCGAATCTATGCATTAACGGAAAACGAAGGTAATGAAATTAAAATTGCTTTTTCTTTTTGAGAAATAAGTTTATTTCAAATATACGAAGCATGAAAGCTATGAGTATTCAGTACAGTTGTATAGAACCAGGTACCATCTTAATGATTTAAATTCGAGTACTGTGCGATCCACGGAGAGTTTAAGTTGAAACGTTGAAAGTAAAGCCTCCAGCATCGTATTTCTCGAATAACATGAAAACTACAACGGAAAGTGGAAGGAATCTACTGTGGCACTTCTATTGACTCTACGGTCAGAATATCAGCTTCTTTGCCCTGTAAGTGCATCAGAATTTTGTTGGAGTTTTCACTTAATGTTTTTAACGCAGCATCAATCTTGCTCTGAAGTTTGTCAATCCTTTGGTCTAGTCTTCGAAAGTTCATCTCAATATTATTGCTACTACTGGCGTGCAGACTGGTTCTATTATTGTTTTCGGATGGCAATGTTGGTTGGATTTTGGCTGCATGTTTGACTGTATAGTTGGCAGCTGCCAGACGATGAGCCGCTTTTTTCAGTTCCTTTGGGAGCCTTTTGTCTCTGGGATCATTTGGTCTGAAGTAAAATGACCAGCTGTAAAAGTTAACAACAAACTTCACTAGTAAAGGATCACTGACTCCTGCATTACAATTTTACTTGAACGTACTACCATAACAATAAAACTATAGTAGACTTTTTACTTGTAGGACGAAGGAACTAATAATGCGTTTTTCTGTAAGAGCTTCCCAAGCGTACTGGGAAGACATGCTTGAAGTCGTTTAGAAAAGATGAAGGATTCTAGACGGGAAATCAAAGCTGTTTGTCTAGAAAGGCGATTTAGCTTTGCTCCTTTTTGAAGACCCTAAAATTAACCAGTGAATAATGTTTTAAAAACATTTCGGACATAAATCACGAGCAAAACAAAGAGGGAAGTAGGCTTACAGCAAACATTATCGGTTATGCTAGTAATTAATTATGTAAGTTTGATAAAATTACCTGGATGTCGTGGACTGCCAAACCTTTTTAAGAAAACAATTAAATTTAATTCGTGAATAAGAATGAAGTCTTAAAACAATTTCAATTTCATTATTTATGATGACATTATGCTGTGAGACGATACGACTTACCAACGAGAAGATTCATAAGAATAATACTTATAAAAATAACAAAAGCACTATGAAGCACGTGAGCGGCAATGGGATACGGAATTTCTTTCTTGTTGTCACCGGTTCCGTAGAATTGGTCTTCGTAGTCAACTTCTCCTACCATCATCGTAAGGACTTTCATGAAGGCAAGTGGTATTGATGAATAAGCAGGATTCTGCGGTAAAACAAATACTGTTATTATCTACATCATTTTTAGCCTTTACCAACGTTTTGTTGAAATCAAATCAATAGCAGGAATTAATTTTGTATATAGGTGCAATAAATGTNGACTTTCATGAAGGCAAGTGGTATTGATGAATAAGCAGGATTCTGCGGTAAAACAAATACTGTTATTATCTACATCATTTTTAGCCTTTACCAACGTTTTGTTGAAATCAAATCAATAGCAGGAATTAATTTTGTATATAGGTGCAATAAATGTAAAATCGGTAATAGTATTTCTTTTGCTATTAGTGCACCCTATCCCTACAATGTACTACTTTCGTTTTATATATTATGTAACTAGGTACTTAGGTATACTATCACCGAAGATACAGCGACGAAATAAAACTTACGCCAGGAAAAATAACACAGAATGCCAAGGCAAATGCAATAAGAAGACAAACATATGCTAGGAGGAATATTCCAAAATTGGCTGCAACCTATAATATAACAGAATAAGTACAGGCAGCTGTAAATATTAAACGAATATCGATAATATTATATGTACCTACCTACATGAGTATTTCTAAGAATATATTAAAATGTATTACACAATATCAATGATTGCATACCTTCCCCAGCATTTGAACATAAAGACCAAGGGCTGGTTGACGGCCAACTAAAAGTACAAAACTCAAGTTAATCAATTTTTTTCCTTAAAAAATTAATTAGAGAAATTAGTTGGGTAAACTGGAACAAATGCCAACCAAGAACACGGTAATGAAATTCAAATTTAACATTACCTTGCAACAACATCAGACTGTAAGCCAGAAAAATCCCGAACTGAAAGTAATACAAAATGCCACATAAATGGATGACTTGAGTAAAACGTGTCTCTCCCAACTTGTGTATGTACTACGCACATCAAGTACCACCGTTCACTATCTACTACGCACACTTGCGGAATTCCGTGTGAATTGTGAATGCTATTTTCGTCACCTCATTAATGCGTTCACAAATGCATGTCAAGTTTTGGGAATTTTTCAAAGGTGTACAATTCTAATTTGCATTTAAATAACATTTATATTTATCCTGTGATGTTCATCTTGCATTTCACTTTCTTGAAAGAATCATATGTAGACGTTATAGGACATACTCGAAATACCTGGTAAGTGAACCATTATTTTTCCTAATGGTACAGTCGTTTGTACGACCGCTCTCTAGTGTTCCCAGAGATCATAACATTTTTGCAGAAATTATTACAACATGGTTGCTAGATTTAAAATGTCAAGGACGAAATGACAGCTGTTGAAATAACATTTATGAAACTTACACATTCCGGAAACCAACACCGCCGAATTCTAATCACTAATTAGTAAGACTGATTCCAAAGATATAAAACCCACAGGAACTTGCCAAAGTAAATAGTTTAGATAAGTACACGCGAGCAAGTTGTAATAAAACGATTAATTAACGCGTATATACTCACAGCAGCAGCCGGGTATTGCCAGTGAGATAAGTGAAGACCGGGGTTAGAGGCTGGCCATGCCGTCATACAAACGCTCCCAATTAAAGCCCATTGCCCCCAATTTTCGCTACTCAAAACATAGGCCAATGGTGATTGAACAAGCTGAAAGAATTCTTTGATTGCCATAATAAAAGTAAAGGTAATCAACAGACTCCATACAACAGTCAAGGACATGGTTAGCTGACAGAAACCTCCAATATCGTCTCCGTCTGTACTTATCCCAGAGTCATCTAAAACAATGCAGCAATTCATTTTCATCAGAGCCGTTTGTAATTGATACATACAAAAATTAATGCCGTGCACACAATCAGATAATCATAAAATTTACTTGAAACTGGAGCTTCTGTCGTCGTCGTGACCAAAGGTGGACCGTACCTAAAAGTGGAAAAAGTCTGGGTTCGTACTGCAGGAGCAGGTGCAGTAGTCGTGGTCGTAGTAGTAGTAGTGGTCGTGGTTTCTTCAGGCTCAGCATCGAAATTAAACCAACTAAACTTGTAATTTGGACTTGCTCGTCTTACACGAAGGCGAGCTACTGGATTATCCCCCTTGTCTTCGCTATCTCTTTCTAAGCTTTCGGGTATTCTGACACGGGTAGGATATGTCGGACTTGGAACTTCCGGACGACGAGTAGTCGGTGGTAACGTAGTAGAAACATCGTCCTCTTGTCCAGCAGCCAAATGTTCGTGGTACAGCATATCTTTATCATATGGACATTGAATCAAGTAGACATTAACGACATAAGTAGTGTAGAGAAGAACTAGGGCGATCTGCAAGCAAAATTGAATTCAAAGAATACATTATTACATAAACTTAACTCTAGCTTTGTCACCAAAGCCGAAGGAATATGAAAATATGCGTCGGCCTCATGGCGTAGAAAACAGAGTGAGTAGAACGTACACAAAAACATTTGCATAGGAGCTACACACGCACAGATTGAAATCAAAGAAGTTGAAGGAAATCATTATCATTGAAATTGAAACGCTGACATTTTGCCAAGTGGGAAAGACCGATAAGTTGGCTGTAAGTTGGTTTTTTATTGCAAAGAGTCAAGGAAACCACCTGTGCACCGCTGAAGTGTCAAGTGGTTTCAATTACTGACTCCACGTGAATTACTTTCGAAAAAAGGTTCCTATAGAATAGAGCGAGTACCTACTGAATGTGAGTGGTAGAAGGAAAAACGCTATTTCGAAAAGAAGGAAACCAACTATAGCCACGCTGCATACATTTTACGCGGGAATCTAAACATTAAAGCCTTGTCATCTAACTAGTAAGCTGAATCACAAAAATACCTGAGTACCTGGAAACATAAGGAAGCCCAAAAAAATTTGCGCACACAACGCCATTTAAGGTGCAGGAAAGCTTCACTTAGCGGATGTGCAAGTATTTTCTTATTACCAGCTGCCAATAAACAAGTCAAAAATTCTGTCTCCTTTCTCGGTTGATGGTAAAAGGTTTGCTCAGCACTTGAAATACTTTTGGTATTTACTCTCTTCTCTGTACTTGGTACGATTGCTCTGGAAAAATTCCACATGTTTGTTCACTTCAAATTTCAATCAGAATCAAACTATACCTACATATTTTTTAAAAATACAGACAAGATTTTACTACAGTCATAGTATGCTTTCCTGTACTCATCATCATCCCTCTGTCAGCGCCGTGTCTATGGTTTAAATCCATCATGACAACGCCTGACTGACCTTATGTTTACCTACTTCATTATTCCAAAGTCCATATGCAAAGCGTCACGCAAATTAAAGCTACAACATTCGTTAGAGGAAATCAGGATCATACCTGAAATCAAATCTTATTTCACAGTCTGGGTCAGCAGGATCATGATCGTGAACAGTCACCGCCGAGTCAAGTCTCTCAACTAAATACCGCACCACATCTGGAATTCTTCGAACTAAAACAGATAAAGCTGTTGTTCCCGCTTTGGTTCTGCAATATGAGATAAGAAGAGTATAGCTGCTGCTCAAATGAGTAATTAGCAACAAGTATTTTAGGCTCAGTGAAGCATCCTGTATCATATGTAATTGTAAGACTTCCATGTCTGCCTACTTTATAAAAAATGCTGCAGTATAAATGTATTGCTGGCTTCGTAATACAACTTTACACATATACATTGAATTGGTTGAAGAGGATCCAAAATCAACAGCATTGTGGGTGGTGACTGGAATGAGTTACAGTTTACAGTTCACCATCAAAATAAATAAACTAGGTATACTGTTTAGTTGTAAGGATCAAGAAGACTTTCTGAAAACTTTGCAAAAGGAATTGTCATCGAATACTGAGCACACTTACTTCGCAGTAACATCTGCACCATGGTTGAGAAGGATGGAAGCACACTGGGACGATTCATTGACTCCTGCAAGATGTAAGGGTGTGTAACCGAAACAGTCTTGAGCGTTTACCTCGGCATGTGCTTCAATTAGCAGTCGAACACACTCTGCAGCTCTCGAACCTGCACAAAAGTTGTGAACGAATTAAAAAAAGTATATTAAAAAAGTAGGATGAGGGATTAGTTAAGTTGTGGGAAACTATTTCAAGTGGCATGGATTAAGTACACATAGCCCCTTTTTAAAATCAACAAATTCATCAGGTTAAGAGCTAATGGAACCTTTCAGTGTAACTGTTAAGAATGCAATAATAAATCATTTTTATGCTAGATTATTTTAAAAATACCTCTTGCCACAGCACAATGGAGAGGAGTCCGACCGTTTGCATCTGCTATGTTGGGGTCGGCACCAGCTGCAAGCAAAATCGCGGTAGCATCCGTGTCAGATGTAGCAGAAATGTGTAAAGGAGTATGGCCCCTAGCTATTTAACACACAAATGTCACTTTTCCTCTTTTCTTCACAATAACAATCAATAATCATGCATTTGTATTAGCCTAGTTAAATCTTATCATTTATGAGCGAGTATAATGAGCAATAACTCCTAATTATTTACTGGGTTCGCATTTTTTCGTTACATTAATGTTAAACGAACGTTAAAGTTGGCTTAATTGCAGCAAACGAAAAATAATGTTTTTTTAAAAGAATTACTAAAGCACGAAAATCTAATGATCGCATGCCCTGTCAAACAGAAAATGAATTTTTCACCATTAAAATCTATATCATCTCAATGCATGCGAGTTCGAAACCAAAATCCGGAAAAAAATCAGAAAAATCAGTTCAAATTCTGAAATTCCAGACCGGGAAATGGACTCTCTTAATCGGACTATTTTACAAATTATAAAAAGCTTACAGAAACAATTCACTGAAAAAGTAACAAATCTTAAAAGCACAAAGCTCGTTGTTACAAAGCTGACTTTGAAGGATTTTTTAATCTGAAAAACAAAATTTGGCAAAATCAGGAAGATAAAAAAATTTGGTCGAAAACCAGGAATTTTAGATGCCTCAAAATTTTACCCTGAAAAAAGGAAAAATCGGGAAATTTAATGATTCCAAAATTAAGGGAATGCTAAAGGTGCGCTTGCTTATGATTTTGTAAATAGGCTTTTCGATTTTTAAGCAAATATCCAGAAAACTTTATAAGTAATTATTTAATCATTAAATATTAATCCTCTTCTAGTGTAACTTGTAACCAAAACGTTCTTTGCAGATCGTGTAACGTACAAATGGGACCAATTGCGTCTAACGAATAAACAACGAAATAATATGGCGCTGAGAATTAATTATCAGTGCTTACCATCTTGGACCGAATGAGTGGCGCCAGACTTCAAAAGTTGGCGGATACACGAGATACTGCCTTCTTCCGCTGCAAGGTGTAGAGCTGTACTCCGTGTGTTTCCCTGCAAATAATAAAAGAATAAGATTAATGTAATTGTTTCACAACTGAAAGAATAATGAGGTAATTATTATCACCTTCATTCCGAATTTCCGTATTCATTGATTTCATGTTTCAAAGTGTGGCACGACACTCACGTCCGAAAAAGCTAAGTTAATGTGACCCATTAAATCACTAAATACACTTACGAGGCTAGATTTTACAGATCACTCCATAAAATCTTCACTGTTATCAATTTTCAATGCTTCGTTTCATCCCGTCTAATCTCCATTCTACGTAATTACATCCTTACTCTCTTCATTCTCATATATGTAATTGCATACTTGTGGTTATGTGCGTATAAACTACAGTCAGTGCGTTTGAAAATTTATGGGATGCCAAATGTTGATTTTAATATGAGCTCCGGGGTTTTTATTGTGACATGAATGAATCGTGAATCTCATCTCGTATCTCTTGTCTTACGTTTTTCGTTTGAAAACCCACAAAAAGTAGGTTTGCTAAGTCAGAGATTCTCATACAACTTTACATTTTTGCATAGTATTTGCTCGAATCGATCTTGTGTCTCTAGAATAAAAAATATGGTATGCAAAAATATATAGGAATAGTTGAGATAAACACGCTGAGAAAAATTATGCGTGCATATACATACGGCTAAAGTTGAAGTTCAATCTCAATTTTGTTCCACAGAGTCAACCGTATCAAGATCAGAGTGTATCGAGTATCTTAAATCTCTCGTGATACCATAGTTGATACTAGTGCAGCTACAGCATGTTTCAGTGGTTTACATAATCTGCCAAAAGCGTGAAAGATGCTGGTTTAAGTTGTAACCAGCCATACATCCGTTGGCTTCGGAATTTGGATTTTGCATGATGCAAAAAAAGCTCGAGTAATTTTAGACTTTCGTACTTATTTTATTGACGTATGTACTTGTATTAGTACGTGCCACATTTTCTGCTTTGCCTGTCCCTTCTCGAAACCAATCCTTGTGCCGGTAACATGATTATCGTTAGTACATATTTTTTCGATGCATTATTAGTTTATTAGTTTATTTAAAGTTTCAGAGCGTGTCATGTTGGTTTAGGTGTATGTACAAGATCAATAACTTCATCGCTGCTTAACAGTCAGCTATAGCTGCAGGAACACGAGTATTGCATGCCAACTAAAGATTTAAATGTTAACGAAGCTAATAATGTTTAAATATTGTACCTTAATTAAAGTAACATCGGCCCCGTGTTCAATCAGGATTTGAAGACACTCTAAATTTCCCTGAGCAGCTGCCACATGCAGGGCCGTTTCGGAATAAGCTAATGGAGGATTTTGCAAAGCTCCACTCTCCAATAGTTTCCGAGTGCAATCAACACTTTCAGCCTGGACTGCCCAATGCAAGGCCGTTTTACCGTTTTCATATCCAGCATTCACGAGGGCTCCATGATTGAGTAGAAGCTCAGTTACAAGCCAGACTACCGCATCCAGCTGCACACATTAGTGGCGTTGCTTTTTGTTGAAAATCGTAAACCTCAACAGCAGCTCCTGTCATTATACAATGTAGGTACGAAGTATTCATTGTTTGATTATTTATGAATCACTTCAAAATCGATAAATAATGATACAAAGCAATAAATTGTGTTTTAAATTCCTGCACGTTTAGAAAATTTTAGCTATAAAACATATTAAACTATGATTTACCGATATCTGTGTTCAAAAAATTATTCATCATAAAATTCTGTTAATAATTTTCTAAGCGTGCAGGTAAATATGATCCGAATATTCAAACTTTTCTCATATCTAGTTTGGTCACCTTTCCGGAGCAGCAATTCTACAACTCCAACATGTCCGCACGCCGAAGCTACAAACAAGATGATTGAGAAAAGTGAGTCTCCTTTACTTTATGCATCATATTTACATTCAGGTTTTTGTAAAATTTGGAAGTTAGTAGTTATATTTCATATCTTGGTACCCAAGTGTAAAGGAGTCCTTCCGAAATTATCCATAGTATTAATGTAGACCTGACTTTCAGGGGAACTGAGTAGATTTTCCAAAAGGCTTACTTCTCCTGCCCAAGCGGCTTCGAGTATGGAGCTTTTTTCTGAACTCAAATCTCGAAAACTTTGCGTCAAACTGTCATCATCCCATGGATAGGTTGTGGTGAAAAATACTGACTGCTTTCGATTCTTATCCTTGCGCATCTTTGCATACACGGATCCTTCATCGAGTGGCTCTGCCTTTATTTTAGAAAATTCAAAACTTTCATCAATCGTTGAATGGAGCGTCAATCTTACAATTTGTAGAGCCTATTTGATAAAAATAGAATGAATTGAGTTGATTTTTTGAATTTGCAAATAACTTTTCTAACTTGGCTGGCTTCACTTTCACTGGAAATACTGTAGACACTTTCGGTGGGAGAGTCATCGTTTCGATGACCATGTGGATGCTTGACGGAATGACGTACTCCATTCTGCCTGGACAAACAAAAGTGACTTTCAGTATCTTCTTCTTCCATGGTGGAAGAGTGGCGCTTGAGTAAGTAGTCATCCTCCATGTACTGATGACAAGTGCAATTTAATGAGCAGGTGTTCCGAAGAGGAGCCTTCCCACGATCTTTATCTCCTGCTCGCCATTTCTCGCTGCTGTTGTTTACAGAAATCATGTAAATTGCGTGGAGATTACGGTTGGCTTTTTTACAAATTTTACGGAATTGTGGTTCTGGGATAGTACTAGTCACTGTGTTTAAAATCAAGCTTGAAGAAGTGTAAATGTATAAATAACTGGGACTGCGGAACCGTAAAATGTCATGGTTATGGTTTCCACCACGTCCTCTGATTAATTTGTTATTAAATTCGAAATCCATGTCTGCGCAAAAGCCGCACATAGTTATATAATGCTATGCTATGACTTCGTGCTATCAACTAAATTCACCACATCATTTCCAGAAATGCAACACTATGTCCCATTTATTATGCACAAGTGTCAAAGTAACGCGGAATTTTTGCTGCTCCCGCTATACGTATGTATAATTATAATGGTCTTGGTTTTGGGCGATCTGTCACCAGACCCTAGTGCTGTCGTTCACAAATGTCATGTGGCGTCTTTTACGCAGTCGACAGTGCAATGAATAATGTCTACCTAAAGTCCTTAATTTCCTTCTCCGATGCAGTCAAATGAGAATCAAAAATTATAATTATGTAGGTACTTACTTGAATGTTCCATAAGGTGCGCTGATATGATGAGTCCGTCCGAAAGATCCGTTGTCGTTTGAGTGTAAATGTGGATAAATGTTGTCTTCTTGATATCCGGAATCCGCACCTTTGCTAATGCTCCTGCTCTTGTCACAGTTATTTATTTTATTAGCTCCTAAACGGATTTTTTCGTTAATCCACCTGGTACGTCTGTCGTAAGGATTATTTGTATCTGAAACGGTAACTCGAACATTTTCTTTAGTTAAAGCCGTATCCTTCTCACGAGTCTTCTCATTCGGTTTCGGTTCCATCGTCAATATTGTTTTCCCCAGGAATTTTATTTTCTTTGACATATCGGAAACTTGCTCGTTTCCTAGATGCAGCAAAACATTTAGCGGTACAACTTTGCCCCTCGTTTTAATTAACTAACAGTGTAACGGTACCACGGATCCAGCAGAAAACCAAATAAGCGAGACTGGGATATTTATCTAGCTACTTGAATTCATGCAATTTGGTTTTTTAAATTGCAATTCAATCTCCTATATGTAGTTGAGCGCACATCTAAAGGACACGACGCAAACCTTCTATCCTTTCCTACTTACTACATACTAAGATACTGTAGGATGGAAAGTGACTGAGACTAAAAACTATTGACGATAGAAGTGATATAACTCTCATCACATAAGATATGGTTTGAGAGTTTCTCTGAAGCTAGACGGACATTTTTCAGCACGAAATCCCCTTCGTGGTTTTTCAATTGCACTCGGCTTTGGCTTTGGATTTGGCTTCGGCATCAGCTTTTCAGCAAACAGGAAACCACACAAGGTCATTGGGACAAGACAAGCGAGAAAAAGTCGTTGCGTGGATCAAAATATTTATTTAACTGTGATAATAAAATCCCAGCCTAAATACACAAGCCAGTTATAATATTCCAGTCAATATTTCCATCCGTCTCAAAGTTTCTGCATGTCTAGAGGTTTTCTCAAAAGTACGCCGAACAATCTAAACTTCATTTTTATGGATCATATTTGGTATTTTTACTAATTACTCATACTCAGGATGCTACAGGATAACGACATAGCGGGGACTATCTTCTTACATGAGGGGCTTGTTTCTTTACAGAATTAACATCATTCATTAAGTGCTATAGGCAGCTTCTTTGCTTTGAACTATTAGCTATTGCTTGTTATTTGAACGAGTCAAGTACCGAATACCAAATACATATTATATTATTTAAAAAAACTGGAAAATGTGCGAGCCGTTTATTTCGACAAATTTTGCTAGTGTTCGTTTTCATTCAAGAACACTTCACTTGAACTTTACCTTAGGAATGGAAAAAGCGTACCTACGTCATTAGTAAACATGATTGCAATAACAATGCTATTAAAATACAGAGGAAACTTATCGTTAAAGTAAAGTGAAGTTAAATAAAGAGTACGAGAGTTTATACACGCTTTAAAATTACCGAATCAAAATTTTCAAAAAATTTAGAAAAATTACACTTTTCATACAGTGTCAAATCGAAGAAATAGAATTTTTCAAAAGTGTCTAGCAGCTGAATCGTGCTGCCTTTGAAAAAGTTCGTCAGTATATTTGATAATTGGGCGAAATCACAAAAAATTGTGATAAATAACAAAAGTAAGAAGTATGGTTATAATTTAAAGTAATTATGTATTTTTTTAACTTGACCAGAAAAAATGCATGGCATTGCGCATCTAAATAAACGTATCCAATCCTTCAATCACAAGTCTATTTAGGTTATCTTCGTTCGAGGACAGTGTCAAGTTTATTTTGTTTCATCCAGTTGTACTCATCTCGCCATTTACTTACTTACTTTAGCATAGGTCAAACAAAAGTCTGAGAAGTGTAATTACGTAGGTATATCCACAAGCTATATAGGTATATATAATTACTTCCCAAGAAAAATACATCTTAACTGTCTAAAACAGATTTTGTAAAACGTCAATTTATATTCTATTCGACTATCCTCAGACTGCCAGTTTTATTTGTAATTGCATACCCAGAGGTACTTAACATGCTATTAGGTATTACTTATTACGCTTTCAAGTGTGAAAACTTTAGGTGCACAATAGGTGAAGATGCGAAGGACATAGATGACAAGCCCCAACTTGTGGAATAAATTTAGATAATGACACAAGGGAAGCAACATTGTATAATTTGTTAGTCATTCATACAGCTCAATAGCAACTCCAGGAATGAAGACACGCATAAGAATGTTTTTTAACTGTCTAGCAGCGTACCGTGAAAATATATGTAAGCTTCTGCAAATTAAATCTATAAGGAACCTTTGCAAGTTAAAACATGTTAATTGCTCAGTGGCAAATACTAGTAGGTATAGTGTTTCTACATTACTTCCAAAATTCAAGAGACATTTAGCTTCTTACCTTTAATCTTTTTTGGACAACCGAAAGTCCAATGAACGAAATAATTACTAATAGCTTTTGTTGATTAAACATTCACCACTGTAATCTTAACGAAATCCTAAGGAGTTGTAGTAAATCTAAAAATTGTTTTGGTAGAACTCATGAGCGAACTTTCTTTAAACCGCACAGGCAATGGAAAAATAGAGTAGTTATAATCGGACTTCAATATTTATAATTAAATTAAATAAGAACTGCACTTATGTAACACCGACGAAGTTTACTGAACACGATGGGGCAAAATGTTACCTAGTAAGTGCTCACAGCTCACACTGTTTCACAAGCACCTCCCGTAAAAAACGCCGAGAAAAGTATATCCAGAAATATAAATAGTGAGTGGAAAAAAAGATTTCTTATTCTGAAGCTTCAATCTATTTGTTGATTTTGCATCCGCACTCGTTCGCAATAACACTGAGGATAGTTTATAAATTTGCAAAATCTGTTTTGCTCTCGTGTTTGAGAACTGCTGCTCACCAAGTTAGTTTTATGTGTGCAATCCTTAGTCTTTACCTATGTTTTGGTACTTAACAAATGCAAAGATCACAGATGAATGGCAATTATCTTATACAAAGTTCTCTTGAAAAGCCTCCTGAAAACTCCGGACGACGCTCTAGAGGGCTGGTTGATTCCATAAGTTCTTATTTTATTCCTATGCACTCAATTCGCTTGTTGTTGAAGATGAGCTCGAGCTGTGGCAAATATGCATAGGTATATAGATATACATGTGCAAATTAAGCGTTTCGAGCTCACCTACCTAAGCTACCTACTTTCTTGTACATACAAACAGGAGTTTTGGGATAAATTCCTACTGGTACTGGTATTGGTCTGGTAGTACGTAGAGGTACACTTACACTTCATGACGTGCAATAAGAATAAGTCTGGTTAAATACATATTACGTAGCTTCAGGCTGCTTACCGCTTACCGCTTTTTCGTTTGCACTTTTAAAGCAGTTCAGTTTTTTTTGTGACAACTGTAGAATGTACATATTCTTACCTATGTTTATTAGAAGACTACTTACTTTTTTGCTATATCAAGTTCCAGCCCCTCTTGCAAAGCGAAACTTTATTAATATCCTCCGTATTCTGTATGCATTTTTACTTCTATGGGAAGATTCTATCTAGTTGTTAGTAGTAAGTAGGCATTTTACTTTCTTTAAATGCAATGTCAGGAGGAAAGCTTGGATAATATTCGACCCAATGCGATGCCATTGCCACGTTGCGCCCAAAAATTTCAAAGTATTCTACAGCTAGGCTAATAAATAATAGTGATTGTGGGGAGAGGTGTGGTCAGCACGTTATTTACTATATCTTTTTAATTGCAGGCAATTGTTATTAAGAGCAGGTTAATTTTACTTCATTTACAAACCTTGATGTGGATGTCAAATAAAGTTTAGAATTCAAAGAGATACAATGACAGGATGGGACGTTGATGTGTATGATGATTCATAAATCTGTTTCTGTTCTGAATCAATAATTTATTATAGAAGCTGCTTTAGTGTTTCTACAATGCGGGATTGAATAGTCGTCATTTTTTATGATGTCTTAATTTTGTAAGAGCGTACTTTATATTGATATTAATATGTTAAATCTTTCTGTAGTAACATTAAAGGTTTGGTCAAAGCATTGCAAAAGCTTCTGTGTGTATATTACGAAGGTTTTCTTCAATTAAATGGTTGGTATAGATGCGTTTTTGTTTCTTCTTTCTACTTGAATTTGATCCTGTGAAAATCGTGATAAAATGCCGTTATATGGCAAAGATATGAAGCATGTTCAAAAGTTTACAGTGGTTTGTGTTACTAGGTTATTTTTGTGATTGGGTTTCCTTTGATTATGAATACTAAGTAAAAGATCATGAAAGAATTATTGCTCTTTTCCAAAAAATGTAACAGAAAAACATTTTGCACATTTTTAAAAAAGTGTAAAATCAAAAATTTCCCTTTGCCAAAAAAAAGTAAAATAAAACAAATGATTATTATTAAAAAACGTAAAACAGAAAACTTGCACTTTTTCAAACTAAAGTAGGTAAAATAGCTCGTTTTAAAAAGGGTAAAATCGAAGAATTAGAATTTTTTAATAATATTCACTAGCTGCATCATACTTCCTTGGAAAAGGTTTGTCAATAAAAAAAGCGGTGATTTTTTTA
>JAAXYX010002637.1:0-16742 GCA_036851915.1 Ptenothrix huangshanensis
TCAACTGAGAACCCATAGGCCCATAGCAACGCTCAAATCAGAATAGTAACCTCAAGGCACCTGGCTCCGTTCGCCGCACAAGTTCAGCTACGTTATATGTATGTAAGTGAGTACCATGCTTATAGTAACCAAGTTTTTCTAAGACACTGACCGACTCTGTGGTACCGAATTCTACTGAGATTCATTCTGAATGAGATGATCTTCAAATATTGGTTTCTATACTACAGTTTACCACACTGGTTGACTTACTACAATAATGGAGATTGGGAATTAGAATTGGTATTAATGATAAGTCTTATTCCTATTTTATATGCAAATTGTTATATCAATTAGTGTGCGTAACTTACATTATGCCATACTATAACTAATTACTACACCATAATTAATATGTAGATTTTGAATATAGTAATTATAGGTACTAGCTGTGTTCTTTTAACATTCTATTTCTATGTAAGGTTAAAATGTTCAAACATATTTTTTGAACCTACTTTTGTTACTGTTGTAAAATAATAAAAGTTTGAACGTGCAACACCGCTGCATAATATCTTGCGCCTTTGTGCACCAATGCTGTTGCATCAAATATCAAATATTCCCAGTTTGTGACGTTTGTGTACGGCACCTCGTAACGCTGTATAAAAAATATTGCTGGTTCGTGTAAAACATTCAAAACAATGACATGTCATGGTTAATTTAAGGTAAACATTTCCTATGTTATAGGAAGTCAACGCGAGTTGCAATCATTGCAGAGACGAGCAAAAGTTGAAGTTGAAATTAAATGTGGCATTAATAAGTTATAATTATTAATTAAAAATAATCGATGATATTCATTCCCTACGACTTCTTCATTCGTTTTCGTTATTATCTCGGCCCGGAATCCGGATTAAAATAATTATGAATTTGAATTAAAGTGTCTTAAGACCACGAAGAAGTAATATAAAAGTTAACATGAAAATTATTAGCGACTACGAAGATCAGAAAAAAACAATTTCTGGTTATGGCAAACTATAAGTGGTCAAGTGTTATGTAAGCTGCATGCAGCACATAAAGCATACATGCAGGTCTTTTACCGCGTCCTACAGACAATTTTACCCAGACATGGCAAATGCGTATCCAAGTTTAACAACCGAATCGCGAAATTAAATCGACAGCGATAAAATTAAATGGATGAGTAGAAATTATAACAACAGGCTGCTCGGAGTCGATTTCGTCGCCGAGCGGCCTATTGTTCTTAAACAATGGGATACTCGAAACTTGAACTCGACTCCGAGCAGCTCATTGTTATGAATTCTATTCATTGATTTAATTTTGTCGTTGTCGATTTAAATTTGCGATTTGGTTTTTAAACTTGGAGAGGTTTTTACCATGACTGATTGTACCCTTGTAGGTAACTGTGTAATAACATTCCTTTCTCTTATTAATTCTGCCATGATGCGTATTTCTTGTATGTTTTCACGAAGATATTTTTATGATGCATTATTAGTAGTATTCCTAAAACAACTTTTATATCATCTTAATAAATATCAAAAGCTGTTAGATAAAGATAAGTATGAATCTTGATGAAGAACTGCAATTTTGTTGAAGTTTAAAACATGGTGTTTTGACATGTAGTTTTTTCTTTATTGAACCGTACATAAGCTGTACATCGTATTTTACAATTTTACAACAATATTGCAACAATTAATTATATGGCGTACTGTAACTAAAAAGTAAAAGTAATCAATGGAATTAATTGTAATTATACATACATTTTTCATCAACTTTAAATTACTCTATAATTGACGATTCATTAAGAGAGATGTGCCAGAATCATTGAGTGACAATTTGGACTATATGTCTCCATAGTATTTTGTACACAAATATCATGGATGGATAAGGTCTAGGGTAGCAGTGCTGCATCCTGGACAAGGTTGATTGGATTTTCATGAAAACTGGGGTACTAGTGCAAAATAGTACAGGCTACAAAAGCCGTAGCCTTGTTTTGGATAATAGTTAAAGCAACGATCCGATTTTTAGCAAAATATGGAAAATGTTTACTTTTCTCCCCCAAATGTGGGGTAAGCAAATGATTAAAGGTTACGCTTTTTGTTCCCTGTTTAATTTTGCACTAGTACCCCAATTTTCATGAACATCCAATCAACCGTGTCCAGGATGCAGCTGCTACCCTAGCTAGACCTTATCCATCCATGATATTTGTGTGCAAAATACTATAAAAACATAAGAGTCCAAATTGTCACTCAATGATTCCTGCACATCTCTCTTAAGCATCATCGTTTTACAACTACCTATAATAATAAACAAAATTCAACTTCAACATCTAGAACGGAATGCAGTTTCACTAATATTAATAATATAATCAAAATGATAAATAAGTTAGGGTTCCCATTTTCTCGTCACAAAACGATTTTAAAAGATAACAATTTTTGCTATGGCAAAAAGCGAGAGCAAGTTTTCTGTGTTCACAATCTCAGGTTGTTTTGCATTTTGTTGTTTAATAAAATGTTTAAAAACCGTTATAATTTCTCGTATTGACGAGAAAATGAGAACACTCAGAGTAAGTAAATAAATAGTTGTAAACAATTAGTACACAGACGTGACAACTAAATCAAACAATCAACTTCAGTTACAGAGTGCATTAACCTTAGGATAAACGCACAAACTGGATACTCAAAGTGATAATCTTGATTTGTAATTAAATATCCACTTGCACCTTAAAATTAGAGAATAGAGAACTTGTTCAAAAAGATTATAAATAAAAAAAATGAGCAAAACCTGGAAAGTCTGTACAGACCTTGTGACAAAATACAATAATACGTTAATAAATATTAAGTAATAATGACATGAAATTGGTTAACACTTCTTCGTATTCTATGAATAATGAAGTAACAGCGTTACACCCAATGCTTTACCATTCCCGCACTTTCTATTCTTGCAACTTCTGTGGCATATAAGTATTCCCTTCAAAAATATGCCTGAACTTCAAGATGAAGTGCGTAAAAGCTACAATCTCAACAGTGTAAAAAACCAAACTTAACCTTTTAAATTAACTTGTATTTGGTTCTTAAAAGCCACGTCGTGCCAGGGAATTCTTGCCATGAGGAGCAGTCAATTTTTGTATCAATTTTATTTTGATTTTTTATGCCGACGAGGGTGTAAGAATTGAAGTGGTAGCAAATGTAAAGAATCGACTATGCCGCCAACAATTGCAAGTACGCTTTTTTAGCACTTCTGAATTGCACAATGCATTAAGTTATTTTAGTTTTAGAACAAATGATTAAATAGGTAACCTTTTGTTGCATTTCTCATCATTCCTATCATTTTATCCCAAATCATTCCTGTTCATGTACTTATGTCTAACTATTATACACTTTCGTGTCAAAAAGCAAATACTATAGAAATAATTTTAGCCATTATTAAACCTATTTTTAATTTTTCTATTAAGTACCGAAATAACTAATATAAGGTCAAGGTACATAGCAAATTCAAAAGTACCTGAACCATTCGTCTACATTAAAGAGTACAATTATTATCATTTGGTATTTGTTGGTGTTACTAACCACTAAATTAAATATTGATATTTCATAAACTAGGAAAAATGAAATAATCCACATATAAATTACGTGACAGCGTTCGACGTCTATCATGCGTAAAATTGTATTTTTAAATACGTTCAAAACGTTTGAAGCACGCATACGTCATTTACATGCGTCTTCATCATCACTTGGTTGAACCTATAATTAATTCCTTTCTTATCCTTATTTATATCTCGCAACAAACAAAATATATTCACCAGTGAAATTTTGTGTTTCACATCGTTTTTGGTGTCGACGCTACTGCTATACGTATATGTACTACCTAGTGTAATAATAGTGTTATTTCAGATTAAGGTAATAGCTACATGCATAGTATGCTTACTTTACACTGCAACTATTTCGACATTTTTTGAATTATGCAGGATTACATACCTACGAAAGATGTGGACGTGATTTTAAAAATTTAAGGAATGCAGCGTGATAAATCCGTGTCTCATTTTAAAGCGGGTAGCTATTCCTGCTTCTACCTACATACACATTTGTATTATTTACTTCCTACGCAAGTAAATCTATCACTACTACATTGCTGGTAGTTCCTTTTGATTTTTCAGTTTATAATTCTTCTAAATTATTTTTGAATATTGTTTACATATGTATAACTTCTAATTAATTCCCAAGTTTGTAGTAGGTTATATATATATAATGTAATTATATGCACATAGAACCATATTACTAAATTTTGTTACGAGTACTTAGGTAATTGTAATTACATAGAAGTGCTAAAATTCTCTATACATAAATTAGGTTTGCACTTCCTGTGAACAAGTATTCGAAAAGTTCAATTTACGCGATCAAAAACGGAAGAATTCAAGCACGAATTCATAAACACCTACATTAAAAAATTCACACAAATCAGCACTGGTAGACTACCTACCTATTCACAATTTCCTAAAATCATCCCATTAATTTAATCACTGTCACTCTGTCACCCACGTAATCCCGGCAGCAATTGTAAACAAAATTCCATTTGCCACAGAAGCACACAACCACAACTTATGCGGTTATTTACCTTAATTTTGAAAAGGACAGTTTGGGCAACTAAATGACAAATTAGATATTGGCGATAGTGTGTGCCATGTATCGTGTAGTGTTAGTTCCCTTGTTGCACTCTGCATTTTGAATCTACAACTCGTCTTTGCTAAAGTGAACGTACTTCAACAGGCTCATCCACATATAATATTATTTTAATACAAATTAAATAAAATATTTAATATAATTTTGTAATAACCTTTACACACTTACACACTGAGTTAGAATACTATAGTCACCACCAATTGTGTCATGTATATGTTATGTTGCAGCTTGCAGTGATACTGATGACTGACACTAGGTATTTACATATATTCGCCAATATGTATTTTTATAGTCCAGTCTACTGTGATGTTGTGGCACTCAGACACAAAAATTCAAGATTTTTAGAAGTCAACAGTCCTACATGTACATACATAACGCTTTGTTTTCTGGAACGGCGTTTGAATCCCAAAATTTTAATGAATAGTAATTTCGTCAAAGCTTTTAAACAAAGATGTGAGATATTATTATATTACTATGTACTTTGGTATTGTTTTGTTACACTATTTTATAATATCACATTATATGTATATGTATAATTACATTTTACAATTATAATATTACTGTCACCGAAAAATTTGCATCAAAACGCCATCTCCAAGCTGGTATTGTTAGTTCTTAGGAAGTAATAAATGTTTGGGTTGTTAGACCTTTTGTTGTCTATCTACCTTGAATTTTTTAATTTGTCGTTTGACTCACGTATGGTCAAGGTAGTTTAGACTTGGAATAGTCTAAACTACCTTGCGAATGGTATAATGATTTAAATTATCCACACACAAATCCTGTATCAATCGCACAGTATAAGTTGTAAGTACACATATAATTATTGTAGGCTGATTCGACTTTTTTGATCTTATTCGTGTTATCAAAGATATTCTACTTAAAATTTTAAATTAATGTTAATGTGTACCTCAATGGATCACAGAATTCCTGAGTTAGACTGTGAAGCATATGAAACTAATGTATGTATATGGTTCCCCAGTCATCAACTCATCCATTGGCCAGCTCATCAAATCAAACTAGGTAAACAACATCTTATTTGACTGCTTCTTTTCAATTTCTCATCTATTTATGTATTTTAAATGTTTACAAATGACAGGCTCGTCATAATTTACTACAGCTACATGTTAATTTTAATCTATTAAACATCTTCCTATGGAATCTAGTAATTAATTATAAATATCATGTTACCATACTTCACACAGTTATTAGTAAAGTATCAATATATACTACGATTCTGTTATGAATTGACTACATTCCCTATAATAATTACTATTATTTGTTTCACACATTTAATTTCGGAGTTTCGCCTGCTTGTAATCATGTTAAAAACAGGTGTGCAATATCTACTTTATCCTTAGTAATTCATAATTTAACATTTTGAAGATTACGTTAGTAATTACTAATTACTAATAATATTTTACAATTTTACCAAATGACGGAGACGTTACGCGACTCATTGTTATGTTCCTCGATAATGTGCAAAATAGACCTTTGTTCAGGTAATTAGTTCAATGATATCAACATTGTATTATTTTCCTCTTATTTTACTCATAAGCCGTACTAATTCCGCTCAGTACTTTCATTTCATTTCATTTCCTACATTTTAACCTTCTCTTAGACTCTTAGAATTTTCGTACGCAAAATATACATATCTGTACGCTGTTGGTCACTATGATACAATAGCTTCAAATTTAGACCACGACGAACAATGTGACACATAAATACGTACTTACTTTTACTTACTCATCGCTTGATGTTGGCTTGGTTTGCAAAAATTCTTTTCGTAGCAAGTTATAATTACAAGTCAGTAAACAACAACTTAAATAAGACATCAGCACAACTCAACAACAATAATATTAATAACATTCATGTGATATTTCAAGTAACCGAGAGACCAGAAACGTTATTTTAGTAAAAGTAAGATGCTTTCTTAAGATAAGACTGAGTTACGTCATTATAGTTACGAAAGCATTTTGTTGCCACACTACAAACCAAAACACGATTCACCAAACACTATAAAATATTGACTAACGCAAAAGTGCATGAATACGTCTACTTCAACGACTGCGACCGATAGTAAAAAATAAATCCTTTATGTAAATTATTTATAGCGGAAGAAAATACAACCTATTTATACTATATCTAAAAACTTATTACTTAAGTACACATTTCCTCCATAAAAGATAAGGTAAGACCAAGATCGACGGAACAAGAAGGAACCAAATGCCACAATAATATTTACACGTAGCTATTCTTACTCATGAACGAGCGTTTAGGAAAATAACTACTACTGAAATATCTACCTTACAATTTAATGCGAATATTTATTTTTACTTTATTTTTTTATAATAAAGGTGGGACATAAACGGTGAAAACGGCGATCTAACGAGTATCTAAATAACAAATATTATTTCAACTTCCTCAACTGAAACGCACAACATTGGTGATCATCAAGATTGTTGCACTTAGGCTACAGTGTCAATTTACAAATGTAAAGTGACTTGCTTGCTTTTGCTTATGGTTGGTGTCTCTATCTAACTGTATACGGGAATCAAAAATCAAAGTTGAATTAATTGCTCAGGTTTCCTCTATACAAGAATACCAACATTCTAGTCTACATAGCTACACAGGTTAAGAACAACTTGACTAAATGAAAATCAAGTGCAATTTCTTTTCTCTAATTTCAAATTACATGGTAATTTATCTATTGATTAATTAAAAATATATCTGCCGAACTGCTGCTTTGCTTATTAAGCTTAAAACTTTTTTAAAGCATTAATTTGCAATTTCTCTACTGAATTGAAAATTGTAATTATTGTGTCGCATCCTCGTATCATCACGTAACTGGATCCTTCAATTTGAATTATTTCTCTATTTACCAGACGAAAATTTACATTTTAAACTTATGCAAAATGCTTCCATGTAGATATTGTATGATATTGTTAAGTAAGTGACAACATTAGCATTGTTGCTGTTAAGTTTCAACACCTACAAAAATCATGTATAATTTTTGTAAATGTTTCCATAACTCTTTTTTACGATTTAAAACCATATGGTAATAATAATGTATACCCTACAGGTATAGGAAAATAAAGTAGTATTTCAGTCCATCGTGACATGACCCTTTGGTAGTGAGTCATCTGTGTATATATTTTTTGGTATCAAATATAATACATTGAGATTAATATTAATATAGTTTTACAATTTTTTATATTCCTACGACCCACAATATAACTATTATTAGATAACTCAATATACATACTTATTACTCTCACATGAATTCATACAATTAGGTAACAAAATGTAGTGTAAGTACAATTTCCCTGCTTCCTTGCACATCTAGGTAGGTACCGATATTTGATAATTGATCAAATTTCTTCATATATTATTTACGTTTCGCTTCAATATTTATTATTTACTACCCCACAGACATATGTCACTAAATTCATCGGCGGATTTTTAGATTTTTGGGAGTTTGACTTGGAAATATTTGTAATGAATAGGAATACAGGGAGTTACTCAATCACTATCATAACCATAGTTTACACGGTTAAACTTAACAATTAAACTTTCAAAACCATTACACCATTCAACTTCGTTAAATATTCCTATATTAGGTACGTACCTCCATTTGTTTTTGTCCCTACATACGTATGGTATATCTTCTACGTGATTCGCCAATTACAAACTATCAGAAGTACTGACGACAACTGACCCTAATGGTGGTCATAAGTTGGAGTCGAAGAATACTAAGTTTTCTGTTCTTATCATTTTATACTCAAATTCATTTGGAAAATTTCAACGCATTTCAACATTTGAAATCGAAGTAGGTATATGATGAAGCTGATTAGAAAGAACACTCCTCATCAATGATCTCTTGAAGTGTTTTGATAAGATTTGAGAGCCCAAATATGTAACCAGTATCAGGTCCCGCATGTTCCTTAGCACAATGACCCAAGTCGAGTCCACTGTGAGTAGCATGAGCGAAATCAATCATACGCACATCAACGGATTCGCTAGAAAGTGAGGCAGCACTTGGAGTCGATCCACGACTTCCTAAGTTACTACGACTACTTCGAGCACTAGAGCTAAGGTTATTAGAATAATTAGTATTAGAACTTGAGCTCGTAGAGTTATGGAGTGCCTCGGAGCTGTTGCTAGTATTCATGTGCGTTATCTCGGCCGCAATTTGTCCTGAAGTTCCCATTCCACTTCCACTATCCTGTGAATTCACCCGACAGATATTTTCCGCTGACCTAGACGAAGTCGGGGGAGATCGAACAACATTCACAGCATTTACCGCGTCTGCCTCTTCTCCGCTAGCCACCTTTTCGATGTCCTCCTCTTCCTCCTCCTCATCTTCACAATTAATGTCTTCAGTTCCCACTTGTGGCTCATCGTCACCATTCAATTCAGGATCCAGTCCTTCGTAGATGAGAAGTAGGGAGCTTGTGTAAAAACGGAAAGTGTCAAGACTTGAAAGCGTCGCTTTCAGTTCTTGAAGCTTTTCTACAAGTGGAATTAAGGCATCCGACCGTAGCCGATTTCCATTATGAAGGAACTGACACAATGCTTCACGAAAACCCTCGACGTCCAATTTCCTTCCGTAGTATTTGTTTCGACACACAAATTTGCCTGTTGTTGTCTGATACACCTAGTGAAAGTTAAAGAGTAAAAACAGCCATGTAGAATGCAATTTAAATCTAATTCATAAGTATCTTTAACAGCAATGTTAACCAACACACTGCTACTGGTATTGACATGACTGACGCCGACAGAACTGATCATTGATCAACCGATTATTCACTGCATTAATGCCACATTAAAAATCAAGCGTAGATAAAAACCAAAAACTTACCAATTCAGTACAACATGACCTTTCGTTAATGATAATGCGTAACGCTTTTACGTATCTCATTTGTTTCTGCTTATGATAAAACTATCTTGCCAGAAAACAAATTCAGAACCCTGGTTTATACATGTTACGTACGTAAAATATAAATATGCCATCCTTCTTTATCTTTATACTATATGCTATGCCATGAACTAACGAACAACATAACCGACTGTTATAAAAAATTCTAATACACAATCTGAGAATCATTTGACAATACCTCGCGCGTCACCACCGCATACATAATGGAGATAATTATAGAATACCGATCTTGAAGTAGCATAAACCATAAGGAATAATGCCATTTTTAATTAGATGCAAACGTAGTCCAGTAGAAATTGTAATGACGGCAAATAATGTGTCCCATGTTGAATAAACATTAGTAATTATGATAACATTGTTACCAAAGACAAAAACAAAATAAAAAGGCAAAAGCAGGTTTTTACATCAACCCACGTTCGCATGGTTACTGATACAAATAAGTTACATCCAATGCTTGTATTAAACAAAACAAACAGCTAAGCCCATGCCTTACAAAACAAAGTTGAACTATTTTTTTCTAAACGGATGGAGATTATATGGGTTTTGGACCATATAATTATTGTCATTACTGCTCCTGCTAAAAAAACAAAAAAAGAACCATTTTCTAAACTTTCTAACCATGCCATTTATGTAATTCAAAGTTGAAAATAAAAAGTAAGCAATTGTTGCAATCTGTGGTGACAATTTACTTTTGTGACTCTTAATTTCAGTTTTTAGCCAGCAACTTATATTTCATTTGACCAACAACCGCAAACTCAGCCCAATGGAAGTTGTAATCTTACTGACCCTCAATTGCAAGCACTGGAAGGAGGAGGTTACTTACAAGCTAAAAAAGCAAACTACCAAGACGTTATTGTTTCTACTGCTGCTTCGGTCCCTACCATACCTTTAACTACTAATCTTAAGAATACTATCATACGCAGCTACGTAACGTAGACACTTTAATGCTCTCACGCAAATTTTGCCACGAGTATTTTTGCAATACAAACAAAATAATCTGCTGTCTTCGAAATGGGAATGTAGGTATGTTGTGTTAATTTTGTACTTCCATGCGTTTCGTAGGCCAAATGTAGGTTGGAATTAAAAATAGTTTATTTTACCATTCCAAAAACACGGAAGGAACGCAAGAGCTAAGGCTACGCAGACACAACTTAAACTTCTATGCATCCTGCCACGAGTCGCTCTATTATTTTACTTTACTCACGAATGGTCTGAGCATTATGATCGTTATCGTTGTTAAGGATGTATGCATTTGCAAAATTGTGCGTGACATTTCTCCGCTACTACATACTTCGGCGTTTTGGAATTAGATCTTTGTACTACCTAAATCTACGTTTTGGCACTACTGCGAATACCTTTTCTTACCAAACTTCTTGACAATTAAAGGTCGAGGATCTACTTAGACACCCTCACAATTAAAACACCAAAATAATACACCACATCACCTAAAGTCAAAAGAGCAACAGGAGGAGACTAACACTTGTAAACTTTTTGCTAAAGTAAAAAAAATCATTATAGCCACTATAGTCATTATTATAATCATTATTCTAACTTAAAAAAAATTCTAATTCGCGGTTACTAGTCAAATATTAATGGTATGCCAATTAATTGTTCCCAAGAACAAAAACAGAGCAACTAGAACACATCTTCTTAGTACAAAATTCAGAAACAAACAATATGTAGAACAGAGATTATAATGTTAAGCCAAGAGATTATATAATACCACTGCACATCTAAACATCGTCATTAAAGGTGAAAAACTTTTCTTAAGTATATACGTATATCCTTGCCGAAAATAAATACCTACGAAAAGTTGTTAAATTTTGCACTTTGCAAAGTTGTACGCATAAATAGACCAAATACATTCACCCATTCTAATCACATGAAAAGTTTATTCTTGCTTTCTTGCCCTTTCAAGACTTTCAAGGCAAATAAGCATTAATACTTAGTGACTTGTGCTTCATTCTTCTACGTTTTTAACTTTGTCTTGCAGGCTGCCTACTTTACTATAGGTACCTCCTAGCAAACGCAGACTCAAAGAATGGAGAATTGCCATAGGAAATAAAATGACTAGACAGCTGAAACGAAGAACAACTTAGAATAACCATTTAATGAGCAAACGACTAACTAAACTTTAAATGATTAATTATGTAACAAGTGGAAGGAATCTCATACAGAAGCCGCTTGCCTCGAATGTGGATCCAAAACGCATATACCACAGAGAAAATCAGATATGCTATTGAGAGTTGAAAACTTTAAACGCAGATTTAAACCGCCAGCCAACAACCATCAAACCCATCGGTATTTTCAAGGAGGAGTTTCTAGATTTTGTATTTCAAATTATGCATAGCCACAGCTTTTAGGTCTCTCCCCTTTTTCCATACTTCCTTTTCACCTCGTATAATTTTGTTTAGCTACGAGGGGAATGAAATTCGCGGTGTAACCTACCTCAAGATCAAATCAACATGAATATGCAATAGTAATAATAATCTCATAACCTGACAATAATAGTAGCAGATGTAATAATAACCTCCTCCTTCCTAGCATCTTTGTGTTTTCCAAAACTTCCTGCTCGTACTCAGACAGGACATTTTTCAAACTTTTATTTACACAAGCCAATAAACGAAACCAACAGCCAAACCAATAGCTACGCTACGTTACGTTCATTAGATTTAAATAGAAAATGAAGTTCGTAATTTTGCATTCGATGAAGAAAAATACGGACAGTAAACAAGCAGTTTAGGGAGAACCAAGATTTAACCATTCGCCACAGCATACCGTAGATAGTATCACATCCATACCCACCACCAACTGCAAATATCAGTACAGCCTTTGCCTTTTGCCAACCCGTATATTCAACACATCCAAGCTATAAGACCTACCTGGGTACTGGGTATACTATGTACATATTATTTCATATATAAACATACAGCAAGCCATACTGAATGACTGATTCATCTCGTAGTGCGAGCACCGGAGCATCTACATAACAACTGTGTGCATGAACAACTGCGAACGACCAAAACACCAAGATTTTCTTTCAGCTTATTCAAGTTTCAAGTAAAGTCAAGAAAACAAAATATGTGGCGATTTGCCAACCATTCAGAGCTAAAATATCAAGGAAAATGCTGTATTATAAATATATCTACGTAAGTATACTTGGTTTAAATCCTATGAAAAGATTTTACACCAGTACAGCCTTAAACTTCAAATTTTTCTTTACAGCCAAATAACTTTACCAGTCGTCGTCGTCTCATTATTATTACTACGGACGACTAACGACTATAGATACAATTTGAATATAAAATTTAGTGCACTAAATCCACGGATCAGATTGAAGAATTTCGACTCCCAATCTCGCCATTATATAATCAACTCAGCTTTCTTACGGCGCCTGTATACCGTCCAGATTAAAGCGTAGTAACGTTATTTCTCACGCTAATAGACGTAGCAGTGCAGCTTGTCAAGTATTTTGGCAACAAATTATAAAACTTCATACTAAATAATAATAATAAACTCAAAACTCCCTGTGCAAATGAAATGAAGTCAGCAAAAGCAATCTACCAGTTTGGGAACTCTACAGAAAAGCAGCATGATTGCATTATAATATATTTTTATCATGATGGAATTTAATTTAAACGTGATGTATACATGCTAATTTCCGAACGATAGCGTCAGCAACGAATCTAAAATTTCATTGCGGACGGAAACAACAAAATGAACGAATGGTTCGTATCAACTGTCCCTATGTCGGGTTTGTGTATCCAGTGACTTTAAACACTTCCTAACTATTCAGGATGACTTATGAAAAGGGAATTCATGCAACTTCAACTTTAGCAGTCTGTACCAGTAGAACTTCACTTGAACCTCATCAAGTGCCGGAGTAGCAATAACTTAAGCTCAACATCTAAAATTCTAACCTCCAAATTTAGACAACCTTTAGAAGTCATCTGAAATAATTTCCATACATTCCTCCACCTCCGGTGCATCTCAAAAGAGACAGGCAGTAAAGCCAATACATACTTCCATTTCCCGCAGAAACTAATTCCAATACATAATCAGATTAAATTACATTATCTTCAGCCTCACCTCTTGTCTGGCTTTTCATATTCATGTTCAGGGTAAATCAACCAATCTATTCAAGAGTTTGCTCCTCCTACCTACTACCAACCTGTACTGCAAACTATACACGTCGAAATACCTTCACAGCAAAAGCTAATCAGACGCTCCTGACGACAAGCTGCAGCGGTGTGGTGCCGACATGACAATGCGAATACCATCGACACAATGAAAGTCAAGCATCATGATTCAGGAAGCAGGAAATGATAATAAAATGTGCACCTTTGCTTTTGGGCCTTGATTTTATATGATTTACAAACTTTCCCTTTACGTTTGGAAGCTGGCCGTAGTAGGCTTGCTTTTACCTCTTGTTTTTAGATCTGGTTTGGATATTCCATTAACTACTACAGCAGTAGTGGAGAAGTATTTAAGTGTCACACAAAGTAAGCATGGGACTATGAAAGCACAGCTGAATACAGAAGCTTTCTTAAAGCAGCGCCGAAGAATCCTATTTTTGTGATGATGGTGACAGCCTCCATTCAACTTTCTATATGATTGTGTCTTCGAAAGCCGAATATCCTCCACGTGCATCCCAGATCAGAAGGCATCCAGCGAATACCAAATCAAGCCCACAACTGCCTGACAACATGAGAAACATACTTGATTCGACCTTGTTTCTATTATATCTCAAGCACATTCATTTCGTTTCATCTCATCTCTTTTTCATTTATTACATTTTCCGAACTCTAATTTTTAGCTTTTCGTTTCTTCATTTGCTCTTGGATTTTATGGCGCTGAACTTCACTACTTGAAGTGCTGCTTAGGATAAGTGCAGTTGTCCCTTAGTTAGTATGATCAGGTATATATATACACTTGCTTCCACCTGAAACTGACGGCAGATTACTTTTATTTATTTCACTCGTATTTGATTTTCATGAACAAGTTTAAGTTTATATTTTAAGCGGATATGGAAATAGTGCCTACAAAAATACTGCAAGGGAGGCGAAAGCAAGGAACAAGAAAACAGCACCTGACGATAACATTCAAAACGTATCCTTTTACGACCACGACAAAGCTTACACATGGTGGGATATCGAAATACTAAAATTAATATGAAATCCTTAATTGACTACATACAGAAGTGTGCAGTATGTATGCATGATAAACTGATCCGTAACTATAACATACAGACAAATATAATGCCATTCCTATCGTTACTGAAATCGTGTCCGCCATCCTGTAACCATGCATCCCAGCCTTAGCTGTGACTGTAAATTGAACAAAAACATTTTCGTTCACTGAAATTCGCAGAATACCACGTGAATGGATAAAAGATAAAATATTATTATCAGCTGATGGGTTAGCTGTTCATGTCCTGTCATGTCAATTTAACTCACTCGTGTATTAATCTATAATGCAGTTTAGGCATACTTCAGACTTCAAATACCTAGGTACGTACTTACATACCTACTACATTTGTGTTCTAGCTTGTGCTTCTAGCGCTGAAACCAAAAAACAAAGTAGGTAGGGTAGGTAGTATATAACAGTGTAAAGCAACAAATATATGACAATAGTATCATATTCAAAGCAGTTGATACCATAACAGATACTGCCTATTATTATTATAGTAAAGAACAAAGTATAGTATAAGCTGTGTTACTGCACTCATGACTCATGATATAATTCAAACTTTAAACCTAACTAAAGCTACGGCATGGTGAAGCAAGGACAATGCGGCACCAGTTAGTGCTTTACACTTAGCACCATCTCGTCCAGCCACACAACGCCATACTACAGAGGTCCTGACACTAAACCATGACAGAGGAACGATAGGATTGAAATTGACAAAGGTTATTAAAATGACAAGTTAAACTAAACTTTGGAAGGAAGCCTTCTGGCTTAATAAATAATAATCGAGTGGAAAGCAACATATACACTGCAAGGTATGGGATTCACAAACCTCCGTGCCCCTGTTCTAACTACAAAACTCAAGTGTACTGACCTGCATCCCACATATTCGTACTCCTAGTTGAACGGATGTGGAGGAGGCAGCTTTTGCACTTTGGCTCTCAATTTTTGCCGGTGTTGCATCATCACCATATTGGCGTGTTCCCATTTTTAAATCCAGAACACAAGGGTACTCAAATCTCCTTGTAAGATTTTCCAGCAGCATGAACTCTGTAAATGACAAAAACAATTAATAAGCAAGACAGAAGCAAGACGTTTGACTTCAAAACTTCATTATACTTAAATACCTATATACAAACATTGAAACAAGCCGACGTGTTACTGGAGTATTTTTAAGGTATCGCCATCATAATAGTAAAAGTCCGTGCAATTATCGTTATCTTAAGGGAGTCCGCTGTCTCATGTCTGACTTATTATATATGATAACATGATTGATTTGTATATGTTCCCCTTTTCATGTTAAAATATGACCTCCTTTAACCTACCAGCTGATAGTCTAATGCATTCAAATCGAATGGATTCAATCATGAACCAAATAAATTCAAAGAACCAATAAATAATAAACCTACATCACATCGACATTCACGCTGGTAACTTTTTCATTGAGTAGGCATACACGAACGGCTGTTTTAAATCATTTTAAACGACAACCATTACCTCAGACCTCATAATGACACGTGCTGCTTGTATGCTTTTTCTTTCATCAAAAAATCTCCCATGCTGAATAATAATTACAAGAGACTTCAGACTTAAAGTCTAAACTACAGTGAACTCTACTTATAACGTTCAACGTTATAACGTCCATTTCTCAATAGCGACATAACATCACAGTCCCGTGAAATATCCTATGTTTTCCCATATTAAATATGCCGCTGTACCGTCACTTTGTATAACGACATGCTCCCCATAACGTCATGCTACAGCCTGCCACACAGTTGCATTCACATTCAATTTAGAAACTTTAAAACGTCATGCATTTTTGGTTTGACAATTTACACGAAATTGAAAACTTGGTCAGGAAAACTCAAGCAGTCGTAAGGTCAAGATTTTTTCATTCGTAAAAAATGACTATTGAAAGTAGACATCTTTCATTAAAAAGCCGTATTAGAACTAGA
>JAAXYX010002638.1:0-16741 GCA_036851915.1 Ptenothrix huangshanensis
TGTGCTTAGCTTACAGTTGGGAGATATGTAAAAACAAAAACTAATTTTATTACTGTTATTACCTTTTTGTTTCCACGGATTCTTCTTTATATGATATAAGAGGCAAAGTGGGGCATGTTAAATTATGAGTACTGCAAAACGGACAAATCCATTCATTCTTAAAAGCAAAATGGGATGCAGCATATTTGGATATGCTAATTTTGTCCCTTAAACGACAATGTGTGAATGTAGTATGTAACACCGAAATCAAGAAGTAATTATCTATTAGGTAGGTACAAGCAACAAATTGCGTTGATTTGATTGAGCAAAAACTTGATAATTTTCATACCTTTCATAATTTATTATTTTGATGATTTTTAGGCCCTTCAAATCTTGTTTTGATAATTCATAATTTCTTATTTTGGCAATTTTAAAATATCTTAAGTGTGTTAGAAATTCATAAAAATTCACCCCCTCCCTCCTTTTAGAAACACTTTCGATGCGTTTTAGATTTTCACATTATTACATGAAATCGAGATGTATCCTATGTTCGTGATTATACAAAATGTTTGTAAGTTTTTGTCATTTAAGAAAACCAGTTTGTTGCAGTGTACTAGTTTTTAATAAAGACATACTAATTTAGGTGCATTATCTAGATTTTCACTCATAAAGCGTTATTATAGTAGTTGTGTATAATTTTTGTGGCCCGCATTTACCAGTTTGCAAATGCCAGTGCCTAAACGGGAATGGGAATCCATGAGGATTGAGCCATTGGTAAAAGTAGGTAATAAGGGAAAAGCACACGGATGTCCTGACAAGGACAATGATTAGGAAAAGGAGCATAAGCGTAGGAAAGTTAAGTAAGACGGGTGCGGTGCAGAGGATTTTCGTTTCCTTGGTCATCATAATCGTGGCGTATCAACTGGAGAAAATGGGAGATAAAAGTTGTGCTGTGTGCACAGCTCTAAAAGGAGGTGTGCGTTTTAGCTTTGGAAGTCACAAAGTGAAATCAATTGAGGATGTTTCTAACACCCGATACTGTTCCGTACACTGATATTCTAATGGATATCGCCCTTTGTTAAGACTCCATTACCTTTTAGTTTCGTCGTTTAGACTCCAACGCGTCGTACTGCTATCTCTCCCTTTAATGTACTGATTACTCGTTCGTCGTTAGCTATAGCGATTAGCAAACAAAGAGGCACTAAGTAAATACAAATTGTAACCAATTCTGACGGAAGTTACCAATTTTCAAGTGTGCATCAGTACACCTCTCCAACCACTCGTCTCTCCACTGTTTCACTTTTCACTGTCTCTCTGTCCATTGTTTTCTCCCCGTGTACATAGACTTTATAGGGTTTGGATTGGAGAGGCTTGAGTCGTGGAAAAAAGTTGAAACGAGTCACATTATGCTTCTGTCACTGGCCACTTGAATCCAAGGAGAACACAAAGACAAAGCAGAAGAAATGATGAAATCAGAAAACAAACACCTCACTTGGAAAAATCCAAAATGTAGTTCAACTGAAGGATTTGATGGCAATTTCAATGACTTGTGTGCTCCGTCCTTTTTGGAATTGAACCAACTTAGACGTTATGCAATTTTACACGAAGCACAAGCCTCCAATATATTATATCATATCTCATTGGAAACACAAATCCCCGTGCAGGGATGTCTCGTAGCGTTAAGGCTAAAATGACAATCTAACCTCAGACTGAGAAAAGAGCAATCTCACAATTTCTTCGACTTTGAGCGTATTTGTTTGCTTAGCCTTATTTGAGGTTGAGCTGTCATACTATTTTTTCCGTTTCTATTGTCTCTACATCTTTGGTTGAGAGAGAGAGAGAGAGAGAAGTCGAAAAAAGTAAATGGTAAGGCTACAATGGAATGGAATAGATGTGAAGAATGTATCGGATCGTATGTATGTATACATACGACTTTGACTTGATGTTGCCAAAGTTGGTGTTTATTTGGTCTGAAGGTATAAGTTTTATTATGTTCTGAGGTGCGAAAAGCATTGGACGATATCGAATACAAATGCATGTTCATCGATCCAGTCTGTGTTCATAGATCCCCTTGTGGAGATATCAGAAAATCTAGAAATCCAGTTGGACCCTCAAGCTAAGCTATATGGCAGCCGTATCAATCGTAAATGGGTAAAGAGACATGTCATTCACAAGGGTATAGAAGAAACATAATGTTCCAGTGTAGCGAAAATCCCTGACATGTTAACCACGAACACGTAAGTACATAAGTCTGCATTGATGTATGAATGGCTTGGTTTGGTTTGGTTTGGATTGGGTTAGTGGAGGGAAAAGTTGGGGGATTGGAGCTGTAAAGGGAGAAATGGATGGTCAGTAGGGCGAGGATGATGTAAGAAGGAAAATGATTAAGGCGACGGGTAATCTGTAGTCGAATCAACATCCATTCATATGCGTTTATTTCAGTAGCCCAGTGGAAAGAATTTTACGATTAGAATGGTTGTCAGATAGGGAAAAGTGAAAATGGACGACGAAGCAGAAGGGCAAACGAGGAGACGGCTTGGCTGGAGTAGACGAATGCGAAAGCCTACAAATATGAGTTCTCTGACTAGCTCTTCCGCACGCAGGTACCTACCTACCCACGTACATACAGAGCATATGGAAAGAAATCTTTACTTTTTCACTGGGTCTATGTACACAGCACAAGGATATTAGTATTAGGTGGGTTGAGTCGTTGGCGGGAAAGTCGGCGTGGAAGGTTGTGAGTTGAAGTTGGAGTTGGACTAACGTGTGCCCCAGTGAACACTTGAAGGTGCTAAAGGATGAACATTCCAGAGGACAAAAAATTGTAGGGTGGCAGTGAAAGGAGAAATATCAGTGTGTGTGTGTTCGGAGCTACGTAGGTATGTGTCTACCAACAGAATCCACTTGACTAAGCACACAAAAGATCCAATCTTTCTTTTTTTCCATCTACATCGCATCGTTGGTCTTCTACCTTCCTCGTCCTCTCAACTCTCACTAGTCAGCCGAACGCAGCAAAGACTCAAAGACCGCCGTCAACTCCGTTTACCTTCTCAGCAACAGACTCGGTGTCTGTCTTCTTTTCTTTTCTGGGACGTAGTCGTCGTCGCCGCCGTTCTTCTTCGTTTGCTTCGTCTTTGTGTGTATGTGTATGTGTATGTGTATGTGTGTGTGTGTGTGTGTGTGGGTTGGTGTGTGTTGGTATATGTGTGACTGTGGGTGTGTGTGCCTTCTCGTCTTTTCGTTTCCCTGTCCTGTATAAACATGAGTTTCTCTATGGATGTATGTATGTTGACAAAAGTTCTCAGAAAATATCTTCAGCGTACTCATCATGCTGCCAAATATTGGCACATCTACTTACCCCTTATTTTATACGCTAACATTTGACGCTAAAGCTTACTCGTGTTCGTAAAGACTAGAGTTCGGGAGATCTTCATCTTGATTATTGCTTCTAAATCTCATACCATGGATATGCATCTTTTGAAACTTTTAAAGTTTGACATTTATTACATTGGAATCGATATCTTTTACAATGGATTTTATAGTTTCCGCAAGTAAATTTATTCAGTAGAACGAAGGCTAGATACTTCTACTCTCCGAATCAATAACGAGTTGAGCAAAGGTAGTTTCCCAACTTGGGCACTTGACGATTTATGAAGAGTAAATAAAGATAATATTTTCCACAGAAGAACTAAATTATTATTATTATTATTTTCCTCTTGAAACCTTCGACGTACATGTCATTGTCATTTGTCATACTCTCCGATCTTACGTCTCAGGCTTACGGGTTACAACTACATACAACCATAAACTTTTCCCCAGTATAACTATAAAGCCATAGTTGTATAAAAGCTTTTTTATTTTAGGCAGTTTTCCAGATAAAAACCAGTAAATATTACTTTGACATTACCCAACTGTATACACGTTACGTGACACATAAAGGCAGAAACACAATAAAATAAAAGTGGCTATATGTTTTAAATGATTTAGTGATTTTTACTGAATCTGAGTGGTTGAGTGGTGCAACTGTTTCCTAAATGATTTGGTTTCCCTTCATTTGAGTCTCCTTTCCTGGGGAGAATATTTAAATGACCTTGTTTCTTCCCCATGACTTCAACCTAATGTCTTTATAATCTACTGCTACACACAACTAACTCCCAAACTTATTTTGTCAAAGGAAAACATTCCTTTTGTGGTCAGATAAGTTAGGTACATGAAACTCACGTACGAACAAGCCCAAGACCCAAGACCCATGTAGTTTCTCTTCAGCCACTTCCACCAACTTTTTATGCATTTCAACTTGAGCGATATTATTAGCCACCATTTTATTGCACTGAGCTCGTCAAAAGTATGTTGAAGTTGAGAAATACCAAGATACATATGTATCAGTATGTATAGGGCTTGATTTCCCGTTGAATGCCTCAGATTCGTTCTTGTGGATCAAAGCATTTTCCTAAAAACAATGTCGTTGAGTACATCTAGATTTGTGCCTCTGAAGGAATTTGACGCTATTTTGCTTTCTCTATAGCGATAGACCTCCAAATGAGGTAGCATTAGAGTAATGCCCTAGGCCACAAGCTTATTATAAGTAGTGTCAGAAATTCCTTTTTTTCTGGCCTCTCAGATGGAATTCGTACAACTGCATAAAATGCAGTTGCGGTGAACCTGTTCCAATAATTCCGATAAAAATACTCAGAATCTGAACGAAGTAGTCACCCACTTTTACCAAACTCATTTGATATAGTCTTGGTTCATGGATGAAACAGGTACTGTAATTTACATACGCTAGTAATTATGTAGTGCTTTAATATAGTACTTTTTAAAAAGCAGAATTTTGTTCCTAGAAGAGAACCCACCCACAAGTATTCGGGTGGCTTTTGTATTAGCTTAGTTTTAGTTTAGTTTACTTTTATTAACGTGTCAGATCATTCAATATACAAAACACTTTTTTCCAATGATGGGCGGCTTATATGCTACCATCTACCATACAGACAGTAATAATATTTATGAGTGATCCATAATAATAAATAAACGTCACGTTATAAATTCTAGTCAAGAAGTTGAATGGCAATCAAAACAAAACAAAACTACCGACATAGCACTACGGAGGCTATTAATGTAATAATTAGGTTTGTGTAGTCTACTATATAGTAAGTGTGGATAATATGTACTATGTAAACATGCTGTGTGAATTGAGAAAGCGCAAGTATTTTTGGGCTCGAAATTTCAATCAGCTGATTGCACGGGACGTAGAACGGGATTTGACGAAACCACCAACGTCACATATCATCACACCACACAATCTGTCATTGCAAAATAGATTATGTCAACATGTTAACCAGACGCGATGACGTGGTTCGTGTTTGGAAGAAACAATTTTGGAAATTGTGCATAATTGAGTAATTAATTGGAAATCGAATCGAAGTTGGGAAGTATCTGTGCGCAGGTTTAAATATTGTTGAGTTGAGTAATGCGTGTATAATTATGTAAATACAGATAGGTAGGTAAAGTAGGTACGGGGTGTTTGTTATTCGGGAACGTTGTTTGCATTCTCACTGGACACTCGGAGGACGAGGAATAGCAAATGCAAGTGTGTGTCTGTGGGATAGCGATTGCCGTTGCCGTTGCCGTTGCCATCCGAGTGCAGTGTGCTGGAGGAAGTTAACTGTCTGTGTACCTTGAAGGTGGGAATGGAGATCAAAGATGCCAACTAAATAGCATTCAAGTGTTGGTTAATCGAAAGACCAGAATCTAGGTGTGTCTATATTTTGGACAAACATGAGATGGAGGAGAGAGGAACTCCCCCTGGAATATCATGTATATAGATGTGAGGAGTGTGACACGGAAAGTAATTCTACTCGTTCGATTTTCCCTCTCAATATTTGCACAAGACTTTAGGAAGCCATCTCTAAACTGTAGCTGGTTCTTATTGCAGTTTAAATGGAAAATACTATGTATAAGGAACTGACTCATTTCTTTAATCTGGGGAATGAAATCTGGAGAGGGTAGAAAAGTAGACGAGATGAGAAAACGGAAGTCTTCTGGATTTACATCAAAGCCATTTTATCCTTTAGTGTTCTGCACCTTCCTGTCCTCATCTAAGAAGCCGAGTCAGCCACTCTAGCTTTGACTCTGGGCTTTGGCTTTGGCTTTGGCTTTGGCTTTGGCTTTGGCGCTGATTCCTCATGAGAAAATTACTCGCGTATATTTTCTACTTACCTTCAGTTAGTTTCAAATTTTCCTCGTCACACTCTGCGCTACTGCCTGCTATACTATCCAAGGCAACGGTCCTTGTCTTGGTCTTGGTCTTGGTCTTGGCCCTGGTCCTACCTACATACATAATTATATACCTACGCTATGGTCCTCGGATGCCACACGGGAAGACAACTATTTTAATTTCATGAGTTCCCTTCCCATTCCTTCCAAACAGTGCCCAGACCAGAAGCTTTGAATCTTAATTAAGTTTTAAATTCTTTTTTTAGTATTCTGAATCCCACAACAGCTTGCTGTGGTTCATTACAATGAGGACAAGAGTTGCATCAAATCCTTCCTTTATTATCTTTTCCGCGATTACCAAACTAAACTCTGAGTCCGATTCCCAGCTAAAAACTTGAGATTTTTTTCCTTTTGATCCAGTCGTCGCTTGTCGCTTTATACGGATTTTCCCCTTTTCCCCAGCCCATCTCATTGACATGAAGCTGAGCACCAATGGGATTATCTGACTGCCAGTAGATCTGTCTTCCTTTCTCTGTTGCTACTCACTTATTTCCTTTTCCTAACTCCAACCGTCACATTCCCAATTCTTTTTTCATTGTGGCTATTAATTTTTTCAACTTTCCAACTGATTAGGAGAAACGAAACTAAAACTAATTTCCATGTAATGTCTAACGAACATTTATTAGCGAATTAAAAGTAGTTACGGAGCTTCAGCTTTGGCTTTTGCTTAGCTAGTGCCCAATTCTTGTTTTCAGTATAGAGTATAGAGTATATAATAATATCATGGGTGTATCACACACAATATTAACGTTCCAGTATCCAGTAAGACAAAATCCCATTGGATTTCCCTTCAACGTAGTGTAGTAATTAATGGCAATGAATAATTATTCTTTGAAAGGAAAAGAAGTGCGAGGTACATATACATAATCGTGAGACGGATCCAGCTAAAAAAATATCTCCATCAACTTAATGAGCGCCAAGATTTATTGTATTTTAGTCAGGATTTAGTTATAATTAATTTGTAAAGGAGGTTTCATCCTCATTCTTAGTCGTCTTCTTAAATTCTTTCCGCATCGGCTGTGTTCATTTCTTTGGTGAATGAGTTACGGGAGGGTATCAACTGGAATTTTGCAAGTATAATTACATACATCTTATCAAAACATTGCTCAAACTTTTCTCAAAATTTCTGGCAAATTATGAGATGCTGATGAGTCTAATAGTTGAGCGGATCAAAATCCGAATCCGAATTCCCATTCTAATCCGCTTAGAGAGCCATAAGTTCTGTAGGTGAAGAAATTAAGCCCCCGGCTCGCTCCTACTCATTTCATTCAGTTGTATAGTCTCTGTCGTGGACTCGTCCTAGTTCTAGTGTCAGTGTGTCATGGTGGGGATTCCTTTTCACATTTGCACTCTCCCAAATTCCATCTTATTCTCATCCTCTCATGAAAACTCCTTTCTCCTGTCTCCTCAACTTTTCACCTAGAGATGAGTAAGGGATACTTGAAGGATAAAAATAAGATGGTGAGTTCTGACGGTGTAAAGAGGACTGTGAGCGAGAAGCTCAAAACACTCGGAAACATTTTCGTATTTTCGTTTTGTTTTACGAAATCAGCAGAAACTCTGTATTCCTGTAGTGGAGTGGAGTGGAGACAGAGACAGAGACAGAGACGTAGACGAGAGAGATAAAGGGGAAAGTCAGGGAATTTGATGTTACACTTACATTATACATACACGACTCCTACCCCGTGTGCCATGCCATGCCATGCCATGTAGTAAAGTTGAGGAAGCGTCGTGCTCTCTCCCAAGGAATAAATTCGCCACAAAATATATTCTATTTTAATCAAAGACGAATGAATATTAAATAATGGTCTTGCTCCATACTAAACAAATTAAGAAACGCTTGACAAGCTTTCCCTTTCTCCCCGTTTTGTTCTCTAGGGTTCTGTTTGTATTTCTGTAGTCCTGCCTCCTTCAGATGTTTTATATTCATTAGCGTATCTTAATCTTAACCCAACAGACATGCAGTCCTGTGTCCCATGCCAACTTTGTCCCTTCTCCTCACTTGTTTGTTTGGCTCACAGTTTCACGCTTTCGCACTTTACTCCCAGACATTGTTCCTGTCTCTGCAATTGCAATCCTCGAGGATGGGAATCAATTTGGAGAAGAGTAAGCATGAAGCTTAATATTTGCTCCGAGGATAAACAGTGTGACAGGGGAAGTGACAGGGAAGGGCACATTTTATTCTCAACCTCCACCGTCATTATTCTCGTTGCGCAGAGCAATGCCTACGGACGAGTCACCTATAGTTACATACGCACAGCTTAAAGATGCCACTAAAAATATTCAAAGATGTCCAAGTCATGAATAATCAATTTGTGAGGGATGCATTCTTTTACATGAAAGTCAATGTCGATAACTCTAAACTGATTATATGCTCTATTCCGCCACCACAACCACAACCACAACCATAACCACAACCACCTTCCTTATTCATGTCCTTCTCTTGACGTCGTTGTCGTTACTCATTTTTGGGTGGGGACTGGAGCAGCTGGTTAATGCTGAGCTACCAACCAATCCTCCCTCCTCTTATCCACATACATAGCATAGTAGTCCCTAACAATACAGAGATTAGTGCTGTAGATTTTACAAACTGTTTTTTTATTTTTGATCCAACGAGATAAAAGTACCTTGCTGTTGCTCTCACTCACTCGCTTGTGGTTCTATGGTCTATGGCTCCCGTCAGATGACGAGGGAACCATAGAAGGTGTAGAGTGGAGAAATCAGATGTGACTGGTTTGGCGTGACAATTTGTACCGTAAGTATATGATGAGAGTTGATACGTGCATATGTTTTAGGGGCCAAATGTCACTCCGTCTTCCCCTCAGTTGAGTGAGTTCACAGCTGAAACAAATGAGTAAGACAAAAGCTCGAGAAAAAGTCGTTTATTAGCGCATATCCCTGGGGTAATTGCCAGTGGCACACTAAGCGAAAGTGCGAATGAATTTTTTTTTTTACCTTTTTTCCCCGCGTCAGAGATGTGTTCTAAGGTGATTTCTCTTCCAGATCGGTTCACACGATACGAAACATTCACCAGCTTTTCAACTTGGGCTTGGGTTTGGGTTTCTCCATCCACTTCCCTTTTCATTCCAAGTCCTTATCCTTATTACTTGCTTTCCCACATTTCCCTCACCTCACCCACGTTCTCTTCCGCTCTGTATCCTGAAAGCGTTCCTTTACAAAGGAAGGGGAATTCCGCGGAACAATTAAAGTGCTATGTGTATATATCTGTTGGTGTTTCTGTTTATATTTATTACAATGCATTATTACTATTACAACCTATGAACTACAGATATACCTACATACATATGTAGTGTACCGTCACTATGTATAACCCTTGCATGACCGATTATGACGCAGCAAACCATAACTTAAGCTTCTGACACGTATTAAGAAAGGTTTCGTTTTTATCTTTTATGATATAATACATACATATAGTACCTATATGCTCATACTTACGTGTGATTTGCTGACTATAGAGAATTCTTTGGATGGACGGGTTGGCGTTGGCGTTGGCATTGGCGTTGGCTTTGGCGTTGGCGGTTGTGTGTATGTAGTAGCATGTCAATTAATGCGTTATAGAGTTGTATGCGGTCACATGGATTAGATACACGGGCAGTGAGCGACACTAATGGCAGACGTACGATACGATACGATAGAGAGAGAGAGAGGCACCAATAATAAAACGGTAAAAGTTTATTTTAAGACCAATTTTAATTTTCTACATGGTCCATTTTATCATTTTTTTTCGCTTTTGTATATCATGTACGAATTTCGATATAAATACCTACCTAAGTTGTGTATGTGTGCACGCAAGTAGGCCGATAGACGTGCTACCTTCAGTCAGGTATTGGTAATGCTATAGCTCTAGTATCACTGAATCTGGACATCTGAAACGAAAATGCATCATGTAGAGGTACAATGTAGAGAGACGTACAGACTAATATGTAGTAAGAAAGAAACAAGTAAGGAACAGTGTTCAACACAAACAGTTTTGGAGTGAAGAATAAAAAAAATCTGGAATATTTCCATATGTTTGGGAGGGTTGTCACGCAAGCTGAGCATTTATTATTCACAAGTAAGTACATGGCAATGGCAGGGAAATTACTTTGGAAATAAAGAAGAAGAGAACACTTTGGTGTATAGGTATATACATATACATATACATGCCTACATCACATGTACAAGTGCAGGTAGGTAAGTTCATACATACAAACATACAAACACACATCGTACCATCCATGGAATTGGCTTAAGAAGAAGGGAAAATGCTCCTTTCCGGCTTGCTACAAACAACGACGCAGTGAATCGAACTGTACCAAAATTTTCAACAATATCTAACTACCGGTAGACACGACTTTGTTGAGGATCATGAGAGTGTAAATTTTACTACATGGCATTCCAGGTCTTTGGACTCATGTAGATTTTGTAAAAGGAAAGTTCAGTTGATGTCCATCTAGCCAGTTGTCTGACTCGTCTATTCCGTAGCACCACCATTATCCAGTTACCTCTCCCAGCTCACCGTATTATCATGTATTATGGGCAGTGTGGTTTTGTAGTCTTGTAGAGGTAGCACTGGGAATTGAGACTTTGAGACGGAAACGATACATATTGTGCTCGTGCTTTTTGTAAGAGTATGAACAGTAGGAGAGAGAGAGTGAGTGAGAGAGAGGACTTGAGGAATTCAACTCTCATTGGAATCTAGCCAATGTACCATGTCGCTCTTTCTGGTTTGGTTCCTTTCCAAAACTTGCTATTATCATAATTATCTCGAGGTTTCTCAATGAAACCCAACTCGATGCTGTCAAGAGATTTCTTCATTGAGTACCTACTGATATTTGGTATTCGGTAAATTCTGATGGGATCCAGTCATCTCGTCACAACTGATAACTAGTCCACTCCAAACTTTCCTACTTTTAACTTGCCCACTATGCATTTTCCCTACTCGTAACTTACCAGTTTGAAATCGTGCCCAATTTTACCAATTTCTAAACTAGTCCACTAAATAATCGGTTCAAAGGGATTTTTTCCCCACTAGCTGCTTTTACGAGTTTAAAACCTTTTTGATTGTTATAAAGATTCTGCTCTGTATCAACTTGTGCTTGAAAACTTATCAGTAGAAATTGTTGCACATCTAAACTTGAGATTTTGAGTATATTTTTATATTGATGAGTTCCATCACCTTGCATTTACCATACCATTCCAGTGCAGAATGTTCTCAAAAACTGGTATTTATTTTGAATTTTTTTAATGCTAGGCTAGGCTATGCTTCAAAAATAAATTTACTTTTGCCTTAAAGTTCTAGTTTAAATAATTTTGAACTGCTATTGAGTTGAGTTTACTGGCGTAACTAAGTAGAAATGTATTCATCGAATGTTTGAAACTCGTAATTTTTTAACAAAATTAAAAAACCCTGATCGTGCCCCGATATATTTTTGGGGAAAATCGGTGAAGGGACTATGAATCTAGGATCAGATGTAAATGTGGCAATTTTTTGGGGAAAGCAGGAGAAGATAGAGGAAGGTTTCTGTAGCCTTGGCTTTGAGTGGATTGGATGAATTGAAAATGAATGAAGTGCACGCTCCGAACCCAATTGTTGTAACAATATGATTAGGGAAGCGCTTGTAGGAACCAGAATAGGAATGTCAAATGAGCAGCGTTACGGTGACTGTGTAATCACAATGTGCAGCCTACACTAGTCTTCCGCTACTGCACGCAGTCAATAGGAGTGCCGTGGGAGGGATCGTCATAATCTTCTCGTTCCCTGTAATAAATGAACGGATTTTCTATTCCAGCTGCAATTATTATGACTTTGGTGATAAAGGAATGTACGGGGTTCCCATGGCTATGGATACAGTATATATATGTACTCGCATACGTACACACATGTGTTCAAGCACGTGGTTTTAGAATCCCTTTCATTCCGTGCCCATCAAAAATTACATTTAAAATCTTTTGTTAGTTCATGAACCAGAAATCGCATTCGTACAGATCGTAGTTCGAATTTCTTTACATCGTTACAGTTTTGCAATAAATAATCTTACGTGAATGCAAAGAATTATGGCGTATTTATATGAGTCTATGCCTCAACTCAGCTCATCAACATGGCCAGGCCAGGCCAGACCAGGCCAGGCCACGTGTATGGGAAAGTGGTACTGATTCGGGATTCGGTTCTTGCATTTCGTCTCCCAACTTGTGCCATTCATCTTGCCCAAGAGTGTGAAAGACGAGGGAAAGCAGATTCCCATCCCATGCATATCGAGAGCGGAAGGAGAAATAATAAATCTGCTAATAAATTTTGTACAAAGGAAACCTGGACAGTAGTTTGGGGATGACGTTCTCAACCATAGACTTCATAAGCCACTGCCATGTTACTTCATTGATTACAATTACTGCCACGATTCCCATTCGAGTCAGGTCTGGAGAGACAATAAAAATAAAAATGAAGACAATGAATTGCTTTATTCTTCCTCACTCTTGTGTTTTATCTCCTTGTCCCATTACGCAGTCAGTAGTCAGGGGACACACACACACACACACACTTATACACACATCTATGCTCTACTCAATGAAGCTATTTTTCTACGAGTACAACTGCCAGTTAAGACAAGCAAGTAACGAGCCATAGGTAAGGCGTTGGCGAGGAGTATAGGAATAGGTAGGTACTTGCGTTACAACTGATGATAAGGAGAGTGGCAACTCCCACTGCGATCGGACTGAATGCCAACGTCTTGTCAACTGAGACCTCATAGCAAATAAGCATCATTTATCTCTTCGCTATTCCTCGTGCTGAAACAGAACCAAAGAAGACAGAAAGGAATTTATCAGAATCAGTGCATCTTGCATTGCACCTTTCCCTTCACAATTTCCCTCACATCAACCGAGGAACAGTGGTAGTGGTAGGTACCTACACACAACTGTAAAATACCTACCTAACCCTACACTCACAGTCTTCCACTTCAACTTCTTTCACAAGTCTTTATATCATCTTGATAATCCCTATCTTCACTTTGACACATGAACCTATCCAAGTACCTACTTACCTATCTATATACATCTACACTTACATAGCTCACCTACTACATACCTAAATACCTACCTATACATACATCAACATTTACTATTTCGCCATACAGAAACAGAATAAACTGAGCCTCCGAAATGTGTGTATGTATGCACATGGGATCTCTCGGACTTTCAGGAACGGACGTGGGTTTCCCAACTCCAACCTCCGCTCAAACTTACCATTTATTCCTCCCATTTCACCCGTTTTCGCTTCAGCAGTGGACAGACATGGCAACGACATTAATCTCCTTCCGTCCCTACGTGTATCGGGCAGGTCCTTCAAACCAGTCTCGTCCCCATCCTCCTTACGAATTTTAATACCAAGCTTCCACATTTTGATTCTCAATTCTGAATGCCCGGAAAGATACAGCTTTGGCCGGAAAACAGCTCTCCGTTGTGTTTTAAAATGAGTTTAGGTATCCTCCTGTGAAATCTAACCGGAAAACATGTGTATGTACGTATGTTGAACAAATAAATAAATTCATCTCAAGAATACTCACCCTTAATTAGTCCTGTGGTAGGTTTTTACTTTAAACTTGCTGATATTTGGAAACAATGAAAGAGTCATTAGTTGAGAGGAATTTGTCTATTGTAGACATGCATGTCTTATCGTTTGCATCACAATCACAATCACAGTCACAATACTGGGGTAGTATTGTTCCCGTTCTTCCTTAGATTAGTTATCCTGACGAAAACAAAAAAGATGGCATTCTCATGTTTTGCCCCATTTATTTTTCCCTCTCAACTCTCAACCGCTAGACTGCTACTGCTACTGCTACTGCTACTCTCAAGTCATGTCATTTTGAGTAAAAAGACGCGCTGCGCACATGTCAGGGCATACATGTTGTCATCGTCCACATATACATACATACACACATACATACACACATACATACATACAAACATACACAAACTACATATGGCTGGGAATGGCTGGGAGCAGGGAGTGCATGTGGAAGTGGGAACTTGAAAGAGGTCTCGCTCAGTCTCTTACACTGAGTTTTAATGTACTCGTGAAAGCTCGTTACTGCTCACATTAATTCACTTCACTCCTTTTCCACATCATCTCCACCGCAATGATCACCACCCGAATCGAAATATTGTGGAATGTTTGTACTGTCGTTCACCCATCTCCTCCACGGCCTCACTCCCGGGTTACACAGCCATGCCACAATCTACTGTCTACACTCTTCGTCCACACCAGCATAATATGTAGACTGTCTGTTATGTCGTCGGCTGGAATAAAATCGCGAACGATCTCCGAGTCGGAGAAATCTGTAGTAGAAGTTGTGTGAATTGTTTACACAAGTATGTGTAGAAAAAATGAAATAGCAGACTATGTAGGTACTGTGTTCCTGTGCTGTCGGTATGTAGGCATCTGACTAAGTGATCTTGTTCTCGTACGGCACACAGCCACCGACTGGATTTGTTGATGATTCGGTGCTAGGAATCACACTTACACACGTTTCTGTCGTGTCCAATAATCAAAATAAACTGACGAGAATAAAAAAGCACTTTTCTCTATGTGTTTACGCACGACGTAGTTACCGTAAACGTGGAGTAATTCACTTTACAAGATATTCCTGTGGTCTTCATTTCATCATGAGAAAGTTGGAAGATAGACGTGAGCACGTAATAGAACCAAAACCGTGTCTGACAACGACAAGTGAGTAGGTAAGAATATATTAGACGGATACACCTATCTAATCATTTCTACCGTGTATTATTTGTGTGCGAGAAATTTTGATGATGATGATGATGCTGCTGCTGCTGCTGGTGCTGGTGCTGCTGCTGATGATGATGATGAAAAGGTTGATGATGGAAAACATGAGGGAAAAAAGAGCGAAGATGGAGATGAAGATGAAGATGAAGATGGAGATGGAGATGGAGATGGAGATGGAGGAAGGGAGTACATGCATTGCATCTGCATGATTATATTGGTTCCCACTGGCACAACTATTTATTCTGAGAACATTTTTTGGCAAGCGGGACGGGAAACGGAAATTAGACAAGAGCAAAAGCTCATACAAACACGTACGGGAAAGATGTCTCGATGATTAGGGGTAGTCCACTTACATACAAAGCGAATCTCGTGAATCAATATGTATACCTACCTACTACCTACCTACACCTACCTACACAAACACCACAACTACTCAACCTTCCCCAACTCAATACCATTTACACACTCATTTCATCCTCAACCAAATCATTTCTTATGTTCTTTTCTCTAATTTGATTTGATTTTTACTAAGAGTGTCGAAAACCAGATTCAGTTTTCATGCCTTGCTTGCTGATAATCCGCGAGAGTACGAGGAGGAATCCTCGCTTCCTGCCAATAACTAGAGAGATGCTGTGGCTAATAACAAGGAGGGATGGATACCTGTATACATGTGTATAGAATAGACTAGGCTTCGAGGTCAGATACACACGTAAGTTGAACGTGTTTGTGTTTGAAATCAAAATAATTTGGATGAAACTCAATCTTGCTTATTTGTGTATTTGATTTGAGAGCGAAGGAGATATATGTAGTAGAGAGTGAGGCTACTATATGTATGTAGCTATAGCTATGGTGGAGGGAAAGTAGTTCTCATCAGACAGAGTGCATCAAGTCAAATTCAATTGAATTCCCATCAACATCAATACATAAGCTTAGTCAAACGTTCAACGTTTAGACAGTAAACGACCAAAGTTTTACTGTGATAGACATAGGCTCCTCTATCTATTTGACTGAATGCAGGGAGTAGAATAGATTTTCAGGAACATTTGCTACCCATTTATTTCCCTGTAGGTGGTATTAAAGTTTCTTTTGAAATTGTCTGCAAGGTGTCTGTCTGTAGGTATGTGGGAGTGTGGAGTAACAGTGGTTCATCTAGCATTACAGCCCAGATTTGATTTCAACTGCTTTACAATAATTACACATACCACAAACTAAACGCTCACAGATATAATTACATACCTACATACATAGACAGGTAGGTAGTGCAGCGGGAGTTGTACAGCAACAGCGGTACTGGTAGTGACTTTAATTTCACCAAATCATCCCTTTCCCTCTGCTCATTACTGCTGGGAACTTTGCTTCATCTGTTCATTGCGTTGCGTTGCGTTGCGTTGCGTTGCATTGCATTTACAGTACCTATACATCCGCATGTCGCCAGCAAATGCACTCGGTATCACTTTTGAAATAAATAGAATTGAGCAGAATGGCATTTTATGGATAGGTAATTACCTTCCACTCTTGTTCCCCTTGCCAAAGCCAAGCTGGAACCAGAGGAGAATGAGGGCGAAGGGGAAGGCCAACTAAACCACGTTCCAGGACACACGCACACGGTGATAATGAAAATTTATTTAATTTAATTATTACCTCGTCATTTACTTACATAGCTTCGCGGGGGAATTCTTACAAAAATTGAACGTGTCATCGTAA
>JAAXYX010002639.1:0-16741 GCA_036851915.1 Ptenothrix huangshanensis
AAAAACATAAAATGAAATTATTCGAATAATTTTTTTTTGTTGTGTGATCCAATCCATCCTTCTGTCCTTTCCAACCTAATCCAATATACCACCGCACCAGCACCACTACCGTTCCAGGTTCAAGTCCATTTCCAAGTTCCGACTTCTGACCGAATTCAAAACTTCCCCAAAGTTCCAAATTCCAGTTCGGGTCGGGGTTCAATCCAAAATCAAAGTGCAGTGCACCGAAAAAACCAAACCGGATTAGCTCCAAAAAATTATATTGAATTAGATTAAATTATTAAGTACATTGGTATTAGTTTGTATTTTAGTATACATAGACATCTGCATTCAGTTTCAATCTCATCTTTTCATGCCTACTTGATTTTTGCCCAACTGGAACTACCTAGGCCAAATGCAAAATTATTAAAGTTTAAGTTCCAAATTCCAATTAAGAACTCTGCATGACTCAAAACTCAAACCTATCCTATTCAATAAATCGGGTATATCTGACGTAAAAACTACACTATTTTATACAAACGATTCAACCGAAATAAAAAATCCTTCCACAAGTGTATACAGCGACAACACATTATTACACAATACAGCTCCGCCAACGCCAACCCAACTGGAATCAAAGCTCAGTTTAAAGATGGTCCATGATCCTTAAAGGATTTAGAAAAAAGTAAACTGATGAAGGTAATTAATTACGAAAGCATCAGCCATCAACATCAATTATACTTATAAACTAATATTTGCATTACAATGTATGCAGTTAAAAACCTAAGCCCAAACGTAACAGCAATGGCAGTGCAGTATCTCATCCAACAGCTTAGCGCTTATGCTTCATTACATTACCTTAGCGTTACCTCAAGTATTTTGCTCAGTCAATTACCTCCAATTAAAATCCCATCAACTTTTCTTTAGTCGTCAGTCGTCAGTTGCAGTTCATAATACAATTGCCTACGCGCAGCACTATCGACAGCTTCATTTCCCACAAAGTTTTCCAGATTTAGGGAGCATTTTGATTTGACTTGACTTATTCTTGACTTTGACATTTGCATATCATTTGCATATTTGCAACTTGCAATTGCGACTGCCATTTCTTGGGGTCGTGCACAAAAGGTGTTACGGATTTGAGCAATCATTCAGGTACTTTGATATTATTACGGCTATGAATGACTTTTAGAGATTGATTTTGATGGATTTATAATAGTACCTGGCCACGACGACTTTAGTGGGCGATCCCTGGTAAGCCGGAACCGGTAATAAAATGTAATGCAAATTGGAAAGTACAAGGTGCATAAAGGCAAGCATCGGTCAGAGCCAGAGCAAAAGCAATAGCACTGTGTAAACACGAACAGTGACAACCAAAAGGAAAGGAAACTTTCGTGATGTAGATCGTTTATCGGCAGTTGACTTCCCACGTTTATACAGTTCCAGTTCCAGTTGTCGTCTGTCGTCGTCTACTTTTAATTACTTTCAACATTCCGGTTCCCACTCTTGACTCTTGACTGTTCGGCAAATTAAAAACCGAAAAATTTTAGCACGGATTGACAGAAGTCAATTGCAGAAACATTAAAGTTGGCATTCAAAAATAAATTAATTAAATCGATAAACAGTGTAAATAACTATGCACTAGTTAAAACCGATTTCAAGGTTTAAGATGTTTCGAGACTAATTCGGGAACCTCGCATTCCACAATTTAAGTTGTAAGTGTCAAGCTAATGTCTTGTGTGGGGGGCCAAGGTTAAACTGTTGTAGTTAATTAGTTGATAATTGTTGTCGAACTTCCCGGGTGCAAAAGTATTACATTAAAGAGGTTGTGACATTGCGAATTGCGATCTTATCAGTGATTGCTGTCAACTACCAACTACAGCCCACTGCCAACTGCCGTGTCGGTCAAATCAATGCTTTGAAGCTGCAGCTGATAGAGAACGAAAGAGATTTCAGTACTGGTACTTAAAAATTTGATTTCAAAATTAATTTATTTCTAACTCCTGCCTGTGGCTGTGCTTGTGGTAGAAAGAAGAAAATTGGTGGTGATTAAAAGAACATACCTATCATATTTGAACATTAAATGTATGATTTGGGTTTTGTCGTCCTGTCTTAATCAAAAAAACATCAACCTCGCTTCCTCTGTTAATTAAGCTGTGTTTAATAATTTTTTAATTATAACTATTTCTACTTTTGACTTTATGTTGATTTTCATTGTCATTTTCATTTGGTTAGTTTTTGTATTGTCTTAAAAAGTTTGATTTTTATTTTTGGGCATGATTAACTAACTAGTTTATTACAGTCATCAGTAATTGCACACATGTTAGCATTTAGGTACGGGTGCTTGTGTGCGTTTGTGTCTGAGGTACCTGTTAGTTGCTAGTAATTACCACTAGATAATTATGTTTTTTTCGTGATACTTCTTTGTTAATGATTTTTGTTTTTTGTTCCCAGTTAGTGTGAATAGCATGTACAAAGCACAAAAAGAGCATGGATGTGCACGTTTTGGCCACAACACAACATTGAATAATAAATGTAAAACTTGAATAAAAGAAATATATCTGCGCTTGCAAGCATATACCTTAAACGAACCTAGCCCACAAGGACTCCATTATAATGGTAGTAAGTTTTTTCTGGACAAGACTTGATGTTGACAGATTTTGGTTTTGCTTTAATTGATAATTTTAATTACCTATAATTTACATCATTACTTGATTACACTGCACTGGTTCTGTAGGATGCATTGAAAAAAAGGATGAGTTTTTATTTCTAGTGTGAGCGTTTGAAATTAGTACTTTATCATTTGTTGGCTATATTTAAGCAATAGTAGAAAGTTAATGTAATTATTAATTTTGTGTGTAATTGTTACTGATATTCTTTCTAAAATAGTTGATTTGTTTCATATTGGGCACTATTGAATTATTTGTAATTTTGGAAATGTAGCAGAATTCGGGGGAAAATAAGAAAAAAATGCTGATTACAGGATTGAGTTTGAACGGTATTGGTAGTTACATGTTTAAAGTACTTAAGTTTATGTGGAATGGTTTAAAAATAGAATGGAAAGGCAACCGAGTCTCGATCGTTCTCGGGCAAGTCTGTGACTTTACCCAGACAGAGTTCGAGTCATTCGAAACGGTCGGGGATGAAAAAACGAGGAATGGAAGTAATGGAAGATATGAACAGGCCTATTCACGACAACATTACCCTCGCGTTGCATTGTTCCAATGGACCTGACCTTCCTAATGAGTATGGATTATTGTTACTACTCAAAATGCAAAATAAAATACACAGACCTTTTTTCGGTTTCTCTGCCAAAGAAAAATTGAAAGGAAGTTAAATTTATTATTATCGAGAAGCATGTGTCATTCTCATTAGTGTCACTAGATCGTCATCACATTCCAACATTCCTTAATACCCATTCTCCTTTCAATCTGGAGATTAATCTCATTGTGGTATTTTATTTTTGCACAGGTATTTCCTGTCCCTAGACCCTCCAGCAATAGAATTCAACCTTCTTGTAGTTCAACCAGTTGGAGCTCAAGAGTCTTGGAAGCCGACTGTAGAAAATTTTTTCCGTAATGCTGGTCTAACTTTCAAATCTGATGGCCTTGTACGTTTGGACAGGTATTATGTACCTGGCAGTGATCGATTATCACTTCACGGAGTTCACTGCGTCACCCTGCGTACAGAGTCGAAGCAAGCAGTTTTAAATGCACGTGCAAAAACAATATGCAGCTGAGATGCAGAAATACATGATAAAATTGAAGCCTGTGGTATATCGTATGGTATTCTCATCTCACTTACACTTGCTTTCCTAACTTTTTTCCTTTTGGTTTCGGGCTTACAGGCTTTTCCAGGAATATGGGCATCTGCGGGTCAAATCGTAACTTTGAATTCCGAAAGAAAACTTTTCTCACCGGATATTGTGGACATTATCATGCAGATGGAAACTCCTGGGATGGCTTTAGCTCAGGGTCATGAAATTACCGCGTCATCTGTATTCGTCGGACTTGAAAATAATAAGACCAAAAAATCTGGATTTGAGCTTGTAGTCGAAGCCGCTCAACTTAGAAGACTGGGTAAGTTACTAACAACGCGACGGGATAGCATTATGATTAAATAACTATCATCATGAAACTTCCTATGATCATACCATGCTTGACTATGACTGTGATCATGAGTGATTTACGCCCTGCTGTTGTTGTCGTTCTCGTTGACTAACATTCAGAGCAGGAGCTACTTTACGTGGAATTCATGCAAATAGTTGCTCCCTACGCTACGATGGGATATGGATCCTTTGCGAAGCTAGTGAAAGAATTAGGATGGCCAAGTAATTACATACCGTCTCTCTTCCGAGCCTTCGATATTCAAGGCAAGGGTGGACTAGCTTTTAAGGACTTGTTGTATGGACTTGCTGCCACGGAGCCCAATACCCAGCATGGAGGTCCTCCCGCAGAATGCCGGTGTAGATATATTTTTAGGTATTCATCTGAAAGTAAATTGATATTTACTACTGTACTACTATTACTAGTAGTTTCGAAATTGGATGTTGAAATTTAATTTGGTAGATACTATGATCAAGACGAAGATGGCAAATTAAATTTTCAAGAATTCCGAGCAATGATTGCCGACATTAGGAAACTTCGAGGTTTGACTGATGATATGCACGCGCTGGACCTTGAAGCGGAGAAAAGTACAAAGTAATTAATTTTCCGAAAATGCTTTTTAGTAAATTTTTTAATATTTTCCTTTATCTTTTCATTTGTGTTACTGTTGTTTGCATTTGTTATTATTTGTATTTGATTTGAATGAATTCAGAATGTTCGGACAATCCGCCAACTCCAGCTTGCCTCTCACTGAATTTCTGTCCGCAGTGGGTCAGTTGAAATTTAGGGGAACCTCACATTTACTCCGCTCTCCTATTTCTGTAGTGTCTTACATCAAAGGAAAGCAAACGGGAGAGTCCATCTCTTTAGCAAATGTCAAACGATCTCGAAGTGCCGTCGAGAATATGATATTTACCGGCGAAGAAAATATTAGTAAATAATTTAAGTTTTTAATTTGCAGACCTTGACACGGCTCTGAGGGCTCTGATTTTCTAATGCATACGTACCTACCTACATAATATTGTATCAGCATGAATTAACATTTTGGAATTTGTCCTTCTTTGCAACCGTAGACTCATTTGGTCACACGGAGTTTAATGCTTATGACATTGCAACTCATTCTGTCCGTGTTCGGAAATCAGGGACGATTTTGGATATTCATACGTTGTGGGATATTGAACGTAAGTTGCCATTATTATGCTTTATATTAATTATGTGCCTAAATTCTTTAAAGTGCTAAATGAACACTCCTATCTTCGTGCAATACTGCAATTATAATAAATAAAAAATGTAATTACTTAAGTGCCTAATTATTGCTTAATCATGCAGATAGCGGTATGTTTTCCCAAGGACCGAACCCAAGGCTTCTTGTAGGTCAAGATCAAAGTGGGAGCCAAGCAAATCGAATCCAGTCGTATGACCGATTCAACCAAGAATCTCAACCCAATGAAATGCTGAACGGTCTTCGATATTTCGAACGGTTGATTCCACGGGAAAATAAAGGTGGTTATGTTGCTAAACCATCGTTCGATTGGGGCGAAGTGGATCGTGCTTCGCTTGCCAAGTGCATTATTGGTCTTTGTAATCAGGCGAGAGAATTGCTTATGAGCGAGCCAAGGCTTATAGAACTTTCAGCACCTGTTTATATACTGGGTATGGCAAGTTACATATCGTCGTATGCACTTTTTTTCGTAAATACACTACAAATTAGGATGTATCCAAATGTAAATGTAACAAACCTAGGTATACTACACGAATACAATTACGTGCTCCTTGTAAATATTTTCTTTATACGAACCGAATATATATATATACCTATATACCTACCTATATACCTACCTATATAGTAGTTGTATTTTACGTTCTCGCTCTTACGTGAATAACCTATTATGTACTAGATTAGAAGAATAACATTAAATTTAACATTGAAATTCCTTTTTAATTTGATATCGACATTACAGGTGACATTCACGGCAATTTTCCAGACTTAATTTGCTTTGAGAAAGCCTTATGGCGTTTGGGTCCGGTGTTGACTCCCGCTGCATTTCTATTTCTTGGAGATTACGTGGATCGAGGGAGCTATGGGGTAGAAGTTGTATCGTATTTATTTGCCCAAAAAATCTTAGCACCTGCAAAATTCAATCTTCTCAGAGGCAATCATGAAATCAGGGATGTTCAACAAATGTTCACTTTTTACACGTACGAATCTATCAAAATAAAAAATCAGATACTTGTCTGTTTCTGTTTCTACAATATAATATATTGTGTGCACATTTGCATGTTTTCCGACACTATTTATTATCTTTATGCTCGTTTTGAATATTTTGGTGCTGGAATGCAGCGAATGCTTAACCAAATTCGGGGAAAAAACTGGACCAGTTGTTTGGGAAGCAATCAACACTGTTTTCGATGCCATGCCTCTGGCTGCCGTTGTGGATAAGAAAGTAATTAGAAATAAACTCACCCCAGAATTTGAGTATTATTAGATCTAAACAATTTCATCCTTCACTTCTTTTTTACTTGAAGTCATGTCGTCGCTGTTGCTGTGACTTATCTATAAATCTTAATCGTTATCTTTAGGTGTTTTGTGCCCATGGTGGAATCCCCCCACCATGGATCGGCAACGGCGTTCTGAAAGTAATAAACTCAATCCCATGTCCCTTGCCGAATCCCGAAGGTCAGTCACAGTTAGCCTGGGAATTAATGTGGAGTGACCCAGTGCATGCTGATCAACCCGCAAATAACAAAGTCACGGATAAAAGTGGATTTGGTGCGAACCAACGTCGTGGAACCGCTCATGTCTTTAGTGAAGAAGCACTCAATGCATTCCTAACACGTAACCACTTATCCCACGTTGTTCGAGCACATGAAGTTCAACAAGCCGGATTTCAAGTTCAACTCGGTGGAAAACTTCTCACTGTTTTTTCGTCGTCCAAGTACTGCGGGGGGTCAAATGAAGCTGCTTGTATTTTAGCTGACAAGTGCAAACTTCGTACAATTCGGATTGATACCACATAATGTGAATTAATTCATCCAAACCCGGTACACGCGCCAGCAACAATTGCTTAATAAACAAACTCCCAAAACTGGAAAGGCATCGTATCGGAATCTAGGGATAGGAATCCCACAAACAATGAGCCTTCATGGTTGGCCACGTTATAATTTTTATTTTATTGCAATTTGTTTTACCTTCATGTCAGTCTTACAAATTCGCGGTAATTCGTCTGTAGTCGACGTCACAAATTTTTGTTGTTTTTATATGCACGCTCCTAGTAAAAATCATACCTTACCCAGCTAGTTTATTTAGCCATAATTTTTTAGTGTAGCATATTTTATTGGAAGCATACACAATGCAAATTCTGTGAATATGATAACATTTATCATGTTATTATATATGCCTCCTAAATTGTGTACCTGAATGAACATCCAACAGACAACGTGAGATTTTGAAACACGGAAAAATACTAAACCGTAATTTCATTAAACATCAGTACCTACATAGTAGTAGTTTGTAGTGGATTCAAAAAGACGATTTTTTTTTATTTATTTTTTAAAAATTAGATTCGAGTATTCCTCGTTTGTTTTGCTAAAATTAGATATAAGTTTAGGTTGCATGTAGAAAATGCAATATAAAAAGGCTAGAAATTAAACTGAGGTTTTAATGCGGCATCATTTTAAAAACTTGAATGAATTAACGTAAACAATAAATCACGGTTAATTACTAAATATATTATTTAAGTTATTGCTAAAGCGAGTCAGGGTAAGGGTAATATGGTAATGCGTAACGCAAATTACAATGATCATGGTTATTGCTAATAATTATTACGATTTCGCTAAATAGAATTATGAACTACCTAAACACCTCAGTGCCACAATAATTAGACTGTTACCATACTTGCATTATCAATATCGATACTAGTTGTAAGTTAATATTAAGCGCTAAATCGAAAGCGTACATTTACAGTTACACAATCGCGTATGAAATTGTACGAAAATTTTCCAGTCACCATTCCAGATACAATTTGTCACCTTCTTCGATAGAGTAAGTTGATAGATCAAAGAAGTCATTGTCCATCGTAAATGATATTTGGGCATTCTGTAACAAGAAAAACAAATAAAAATACGTATTTAAATTACCATTGGGACATTCTAAAAATTCTTAGCTCAACTGCAGCAAATTATATGAAAACCAAAACGCGTGTTTCCCCACGCATTAATCCTGAGAATTGACTTTCTCCATTGATAGAATTTATTTAAAGATAATGCAATAACGGTTAAGCATAGTTTAGTTGGAAATGATACTTACTCGTCCACTGACAACTTTAATTTCGATCTGAGTCCCAGGTACATGAAAAAGTCTCTGTAGAAGCATCTTCAGCTTTTGGACAGTCATCGTTTGTAACAGTTTCTTGGTCACGGGACGTTTGGACTCGTCTACTGGAATCAATTGCACGGCTAAAACGAAATAAAATATGACAGAAAATAATAATAGGATTACATAATGAATTACATATCTTTCTAACTTATTATCTCGTACTTATTAATGAAGACTTCATGGACTTGATCCCAGAATTCATCTCGTCCGCCTCTGACTGCCCATAGACTGTAAACAAATCAACATTTTTTTATCAATATTATACATGAATACTTTTATAATAGGTAAAATAAGTATAGGAAACGTTATAGTTAAGTAAAATTGAACTAACTTTTAACTAAAGATGCATATCTCGGGTGGTCTTGAGAAAATTGAAGAAAACCTCCTTCTGATTTCCATTTCGCAGCGAATTTTTTTATGTAGTCTAACTCACCGTCTCTCCTTTCCTGACGATTGATGTCAACTCCGTCGAGTTTCTGAAATAATCATAGGCAAATTGGTCTTTAAATACAACTAGCAATAATTGCTATTCTTTACAATTCTATATGTGGGTGATGAATAAGCATTCGCTAAAATTGTAAAACAGGGAAATAATTATTAATTACTTGAAGATTAGCTATCCTAGCAATAATCATCTGCCGATTATTGACACGTGTGTCCCCATCCAAAAATGGATTTGTATCGATGCGTAATTCCTTTAGGTTTTTTAACTTGTTTAATTCATTTATTGATATCCACTAAAGAAAGTTAAATTAAGACAAACAGTTAACGTCAGCATATTTTAATTATTCGCTCAGTGCATGAAGCTGATTTTGTAAATTCTTCATTCTTGGCTGTAAATTAGACATAAACGCTTACATCAGGAATGCAATTTTCGGACACATTTAAGCGCACTAAATTGGGAAACATGGAGGTCGACACAGGATTCTCTTCATTTTCAAGCTCAGGGGGAAATCGAATATTTACGATGCGGTTTCCAGACAAATTTAAATACTCCAGTCTGATATAATTTCAAGACATAACACAAAAGACAATAATTATATTTAAAAAATCCATTTTATAAATGTCATTGTCCATAGAACAACGATTTTAAGTTTTGAATCATTATAGAACATCAAAAACAAAGTTAATGACTCACTGTGTTAATACGTTTAATTTGATGACTTCGTCCCAGCTAGAAATTTGATTTCCACCGAGGTCTAAACTCTTCAGATGGAAAAGAGTAGATAGAGGGGGAGCGAGCTTACTGATTTCATTGTACTGTAGCTAAAATTCGACAAATGAAAATAATTAGCACTTAATTGCCTTTTAAAAACACTAACACAATATGACTGTGACTAAGGCTTAATCTTACATGAAAAGTAGTAATATTCTTCCACATCATGGATGCCTTCAAAACTTGATTCCAATCATACTTTACTTTACCCATGATGACATGCTCCAACTTTTGAAAAATTGTTTCTAAATTTTCACTTAAAGGGTCAGGTACAGGTTGCAAAGGATTTTCACTAGATTAAAAAACGAATGCTTAGTTTTTCACCCTAAACGTATACCCACGAAATTAATTCGTAATATTTATTTAAAAACCCTCACCTCACGTCCAATCGCTTCAAGCGATCAAGGCCAATACAAACATTCCCGATTGCTTCCCAATCTGTTATTAAATTTTCAGCGAGATCCAGAAATTCGATATTTGGTGCCAACTCGGCTACGACTCCTGGATATTCTAGATCAGAAACTTCCCTTGCACTCACGTCAATAATGGGTACTTGACTGTATCAAAATAAAAATATAAAATGATTGAAACAAATCATCTAATAGATATTTAATAGCATTGTCAATCTGCATGTCAACATAAATTACCTGTAATCGATTTTCTTGCGATGTTCCAATCCTCCGCCAATATCTTTCAGAGAATTAATCACATCGGCATCATACCCATATCGTTCATGAATAGCCTCTGTGATCTTCTTGCACTTCTTGACTTTGTCGGGACGAACGAAGGAAGCTGCATTAGGTTTAGAGCATTGAAAATACTCGATGCCATTGACGGTTCCGTTATGCCGACCCCTACTAGGATCATCCCATTCAATACCAAGCCAAAGTCCTGGATGTGGGGAGACGGAGCCTATGTAACGGACAGTTCCCAGATGATTCTCATAGCGGATTCTACTTCCAATCGAATATTTTTGAGTGACACTGTCCAGAGCACTATTCGTGTTAACGCTCGAGTCACCGCCACTCTCTGAAGCTGAGTATAAACTTGTATTCGATTTTGATGCCACACTTTCGATTTTAAACTGAAACATTTCCGAATTCGATTCTGGACGTGAGCTGCTAAATGGCAATTGACTATGTCAGGGGCTATAACTTTTTAAGCTTGAAGCGCAGTGGCCCCTTGACGTTTTCTTCGGATGCGTTTGGAATCACAACTCCTTTTTGACATGCATCAATCCTGTTTTTTTGAGCGAGTTCAAAACCTAGCTGACGAACAAATGGCATGTGAATTCTCCAACAGGTCTTAGAAAATACGGCTCGAGCAACCTGGAGAAAATTCAACACTCCGACGGTAAGTAATACTGCAACAAATTATGAAATAGGTAGGTACATTTTATCAACTAATAGGGTTGAGGGTAGGGAGTGTAATTACCTACCTACACTCACACATGTAAATATATCAGACCAAAGATTCAAAACAAATCAGTGAAAGACCGTCAGCACTGTCAGCAGTCAGTCAGTGTAGGAAACGAGAAGAAAGAAATAATGTGAAATAACAAAAACAAAATCAATAAAACCGTTCCGGCACGGCAATCAAAACGGGAAAATTCCCGGTTTCTGTGTTTACATCCTATGGTCAGGAGTGAGAATGGTCGTCAAGACGTACCTCAGATGGACAAATCGATTTTTCAGTCCCTCGTAAATTGGTTAATCGCAGGATTTCCTCTTCCACTCTGACTCTGTATTCCTGATCTTCACAACCTTTTTTGCACAGAGTTTGCATTTAAACTTGCAAACTGACTACGAACTACACTTAAATTAAACTTTGATTACCAGTTGACGCGAATACTTGTGTTCATCTCTACGACTACTGCATAGCAAAAGAATAGCTACTGCAAACAGATTTTCCTCACTTTGAATTTGACGTGTGGGATTAGGTGCCAAATTTGAACACACTGCAATTTCTTGACAGTCTGACACTGACTACTCTGACTCTGACAGAAATACAGAAACACAGAAACACAGCACACGGGGCACAAAACACGAAGAAAATTACCTGACAGATCAAAATTTTCGACATTTACCGGCAAACTGACGATTAATGGTACATAATTAAGTAATATCATTAATAGCTCTTTATAGCTTTTATCAAAGCTAATATTTTACTTGCCACTCGCTTGTCCTACGGATCGTGAAGGCAAAGGTGTAATAATAAATAAAAGGTATCTGTGAAATTCACGATCTAGCATCTATGAGTCTATGACCTATGGTGTATGGGCTTTTTAGTACATAATTTTCTGACGTTGTACTTTTATTGCTTTTAGGTGCTGGTGCTGGTGGAATAAAGTCAATAAAGTACCTACTCATTAACACTAAACCAGCCGCAATTTTCAGCCGCTGTACTACAGCACGGTATGACAGATGGAAATGCATTAGCAGGTTATTTAGAGTTAAATTAAATCCTTACTCCAGGAATATTCTAGTCTGTTCATGGCGGAAATCCACATTTTCGGGCAAATACAAAACGGTAGCGGGTTTGGAAACACGGGTGTTTTGTGTAAATGGTCTATTGATTACGGTAAGCTAATTCGGACGATAAAAATAATGAAAATAAATTAACTTTGATAAGTAGAATATTAATTGGCATTTGCAAAATGTGCTGTCCGTTGTTAATTATTTATGTTGGAATTTAGGAAGTGGCTGGAAAAAGCTGGTAGGTGCAAAAAGCGGACAGACTCAGGTGGATACTCCAATTGAGGACGATACAGCGCAGTGGTGTCACCCGATAGATCTTCATTTCGCCACCAAAGGGTTGCAAGGTTGGCCGAAATTTATCTTTGAAGTCCGCCGACAAGATCAGTTTGGTAGGAGCGATTTGGCCGGATACGGCACTTGTCACATTCCACCTGCTCCTGGAACTCATTTACTCCAAGTGCCCACTTGGAGGCCAGTTGGTAATTAACAATAAAATTTCGTTCGTATTAGAAACCTAGAGATAGCAGCCACTAAACTACTTATATACGTTCAATCATTGCAAATGAATTTTGATTGTATCGTAATTTTCATAATTGGAAAAGTCATTTTTTCAGGAGAAATGTAATTCCTTATAACTGTTTTTTACACTTGTTTAGGATCCACCAGAGACGAGATTGTCCGACATTTTCTCGGTGGCTCAGCGGAATTATCAGAAAGGGTATTCATTGTTAATTCGCCTGANTACGTTCAATCATTGCAAATGAATTTTGATTGTATCGTAATTTTCATAATTGGAAAAGTCATTTTTTCAGGAGAAATGTAATTCCTTATAACTGTTTTTTACACTTGTTTAGGATCCACCAGAGACGAGATTGTCCGACATTTTCTCGGTGGCTCAGCGGAATTATCAGAAAGGGTATTCATTGTTAATTCGCCTGAAAGATATCGCCTCCGAACCGTTCCGTCCGGTATCGTTCAAGCTGAAATTAATGTTATTCATCGACATTTCGACAAGTTTGGAGTGGATGCGATAGTAATCCAAACTGATATCTATTCAGATTCAATATATAGCCACTTTTGCTATTGGTAGTTTTGACATACCTACTGTATTGTATACTTATCTTATGAAGACTGCTTTCTCAGAATTTTAACTTCACAACAGAAAGATCAAAATCAATCCAAGAATCTCATCCCTTGTTTGTATTGCAAGATGAATAAGTATTTATTATTGGAACTTCATTTTTATTTTTTCGTCTTATTTGTTTCCCCTTTTATTCCACATTCGTACTTTTATGTAACTGCTCATGAGTTTGATGAAGAGATCAATGCCAAGCACGACAATATCACGTCTACTGCTGCTACTCTTTCTGCAACTGCAACTTCTCCTAGGTATTATGTTGACGCTGACCATTACAATGTGACGAATTCATCACAGATAACATCGACAGCAGGACCAACAATAGATCCGACGGCTGCTACTACAAATGCAAATATGGCATCAACACCCGACAGTGACGTTGAGAATGTAACTGTGTCGGCCACTGTAACAACTGCAACTACAGCGGCAACGACGACCACTACAACTACCACCACAACCACAACCACGACCACTCCGAAACCTAAGCTTGTAAGGCGTTCTAATAATAGAAGGGTCTGCAGTTGTGATTTGCACGTACGTTTTATTTTAAATTGTGACTGTAATGTTATTAATATTAATACTAGACTGAATGCATTTATGTATTCAAATTAGTTTTTTAAAGACGCTTATCTGACAATTTACAGTTCAACTCCTGTGACATGAATTGTTGCTGTGACATGGACTGTAGTAAGGAGGAGCGGCAGATATTTTCTCACTGTCTCAACACAGATTTCTACGAACCCAAGATTGGTTCCCCTAAAGCTCACAGTTGTTTCCGATCTCAAGTATTCTACCGTGAAAATTCTCCCTATCATATTCAGTACGCTGACGAAAGCATGTTCTGCGTTGTTACTGAAAACATCGATAATTCTGATCAGATGGAAGCGGAGCCAAAGGTAACTTTCCTTATACGTGTATCATACCTCTAATTACTGATTTTTCTAACTTTCGATTATACATATTTTCTAAATCAATAATGATTATCTGAATGTGTTGTGATTTTTCATATTTCTCGCAAGAACGTGGGTTTAAAATTCTTTTCAAAAAATAAGCCAAAGTTTGCATGGGATTTCATTAAAAGACTGGAGCCTGATCATGTGCGAGAACCATATCGATATGGAAGTGTGTTACTTAAAGTGACAGGTGTAGTTGATACCGGACCCGAGTCGGCTGATGTAATCCCCATCATCTCAACTTTTGGTCTACCCTCTGCCCTTTACAGCCAAAAATGCTCGGCAATGGAAAGCATCAAATTTCTCGTCCCTTCTGAAACCCGGTGTAAAGTTCTCATTTCAAATTTAAAGTCCGATTGTAGTACGAATTCTCAGCTGAGTGTTCTCACGCTAATCAAGAATACTGCCTTTATATCTAATCCCGACGCTGCCAATATAACCGTAGAAAATCTAGTACCTTTGGTCACGGCATCCTGTTTTGCACTTAGAAATGGAACCAAGGTCTGCGAACCTTTCTCCCCGTACCAGGAGCCAGTTTACAATAGAAACATTGCAATGTGTTTCAACGTTCTTAAGAGTCTCGAGCTTACAATTTTTCACAGTGGAATCCTGGGTTTGTCCAAAGTAGTTGCTAAGGCAGAATTGATTGCTGTTGATGCAAGTGTGAAGGAAATTATACAGGATTTTTCAGTCAACTTCTATTGGAGGGATGAAAATGGCCATGATAATGAAAAGGAAGATTCTGAGAGTAAAGACAAAAACGATGAGAAGGGCCAAAATCCGACTGCTACTGAGTCTCCACCATCGGATGGGAAAGACAAGAGTGCAGAGAGTGACATTGAGACAATACCAGGACAAGGCAAGGAACAGGGGCCTGGCCCAGATGGGCAGCAGAAGCAGAATAATGCGTCAGCATCAACTAATAAGGTTATTATTATCAAAACGGACACAGATCTTCACGACGTCGACACCAAAGACTGGCCCAGGAGTGGAAACCCTGGGTATATTATTGGCAAGCCTATTGTAATGGGAACGATGGTTTTAGCCAGCGCCAGTACATCTACATCAACCACAGAAGGACGCATGAATGATACGACAGAACATAAACATTATCCCGGTGACTTAGGAGTTAATTATGACGACGATTCTGAAAAAGAACGGGACAGCAGTAGTAGAGATGAATCGCATTCGTCTGTAGTGAACCCAGAGCAGATTGGGATCGCACTTGACAAGAATCCAAACAATTGGATGACAATTCACAATCCTGGAGTTTGTGACCCGTATGGATATGAGAATCGAAGGAAGAATGTGTTGTTTGGTATCGGACATCAAACTGAATGCTTGCTTAATGTTAGCGATTCGACAACTTGCGGCGAGCTTCAGAGTCGGATTGTTCAGATAATTCTCGGAATGCCCAATACCCATTTCTCTGATAAGTAAGTTACCTCGGTAAAATGTAGGCTAGACTGGCTAGCTGCATAATTAATTACCGCAACTTCATTTAACTTGTCCTTTACTTTAGATTCGTGTCTGCATTCGGAAATCCTGATCTGGACAACACGAACGAATGGGTCTCAGTCCTCATGTCAGGCTTTCCAGCGGATCTCGGCAAACAGAAGGATGTCAATTCAGACCAGGGATGTGAAGTCATCATCGCCACATTAAAAATCAAAATTGCTTTTGCTTATATTGGCCCGGTAAACTTCCCCCAGGCCAAGGTAATTGGAGTTCTGTACGAATTTGGGGAGTCCTTTAATTTCCCAAGGAAGCTGAGGTGTGGAAATGCTGACAGTGATTGTTGGAACTACCTCACTCAGATCACAGTTGCTACGTCCGTAGTATTTGTGGATTCTACAACCGGGCCGATTCCAAAGATTGGCCAGTGGCCCGTCGTGTCCATCAAACTTCCGCAGGATTTCTTCTATCCTTTCTCAACAACTACGGCAACAGCTGCAGCAACACCTACGCCAATGCACCCACCTGTTCATAATCAAATGATCAAAATTTTGGTTTCTTTCCTTCTATTCTTATTACGTTATTGTAATTGAAATATTTTATCCTTCGTATTGTAGGCATTTATCGTTGTGAGAGTGTTCTTCAAAAGTAAAGTCTAATTTTGTAATTTATATCATACCATTTTGTATTGCCATTGTGACTTGTCTGTGAGTTTAATATTATGGTGGTTTGTAATTGTAACTTGTTTCGTACGTGTTTCCAGTTTCCTACTTTCAGTATACAAACATAATGTTCGGTGTTTTGCTAACTCTACCTTCTTCAAGGCTATAAGGCAATAATAATACTTTGCGCTTATATATTACTGTCTAATTTCGTATTTAATATGATCGAAGTATTGTGATGTGTGAATTTAAGCCGTCCATAATAATAGTAATATGAATCGTGTCTAGTCGACAAAACTGAAATAGTCAAATACCTTAACAATTTATTAAGGGTCATTACTATTACAATAAATTGTGAATATTATAGTGTCATTTTAACGGTT
>JAAXYX010002640.1:0-16729 GCA_036851915.1 Ptenothrix huangshanensis
GAAAACCGTATCCTTAATAAATGCCGGGTCGCAAATAATTGCCGGGTCGGCGAAGGCAAAAAGTGTATAATTGCCGGGGCAATTATTCGATCAAATACGGTATCCAAAAAAGCAGATTTTTGATGTTCGAACTGCACTTTTTTCTTATTTAGTTTTTACAGTGTGTCTTACATTGTCTGCTAGTCAATGTAAACCATTAAAATTCTTAGGTAATTGTAATGTTTGTATTGAATAAGAATCGGATGTACATACATAGGTAGGTGAGTTAAAAGCATTCATATTTAAAGAAACGTAAATATTTCTTGAACTATACATGTACATTTAAAAGCTCCGTTTTCCCTAATAACAAAATAAATGTAATGGAAGCATTGCTAAAGGATTAAAGGGTTTTTGCAATCGACAAACATACATACATGCATGGTTAAAAATGTAAGGGCAAAATTGATTTAATTGAGCATTCAATCACTTTTCCATCCACTTCGTTTACAATCACAGATCAAAGCTAAGTACTGTAAGGTTTTTCAGACTGGTTTTATTTTTCATGCATTTTATTATTTCAGTTGATAGACGCTGACGCTGTTATATTCCGTACATCATTTAAATATCAGCAAGCTTTTAAAAGTGGCGATAATAAAAATTAATTTGATGGCCCTAGTCCTAGTTGTCAATTACATCACCCATAGCTCTATTACGAAATAGGCTATGTGTATTTTTCCAGGTCAAATATCCAATGGAAATTAAGCAATTACACAGAGTAGCAAAAACTAACTTGCTGACTTTGTTGACAATGTAGCACTTGGCTTTGGCTGTATTAGTAATTAGCCAGGTTAGATATACCTGTGCAAATAAACATGAGCGAATGGAAATGATTTGACGAAAGCAAAATCAATCCAGGAGGTAAACACTTGACTCCATTTACATTTCCTGGGAAGCGATGCTGATGCTACTAAACAGATTGGCTAACTATAAGCAGTACCTAAGGTGCATGTTCTCCAAATTGCCTATCAATACGAAATTATAAATTTCGAGGCACGATGCGATAGACTTTGGACATGCCACGTAGGAAATTCTGTACCTACAACATGCGTACGACTACATATAGGTATTGAGTCAAAACTCAAAAGTTATTCCAAGGGGAAAATGAATTCCACGCCCTAAGCTAGTGTTGTGCAGTGTACCTAGTCAAAGTCAAGTTTTCACATTTCCATGTCTGCCTGCGTGATTCTTTTAGGTATTAAAGTATTAGCCTACCTATAAATATGCACCCCTTCATATCCCTATCATAGTTAATGGAACATACGTATATGCATAGCACAGGCCCAGGGAAAGTTGAGTGTCAATACAGTGGAGAAAAGTGGGGCTGAAGGAAACTCAAGTAATGACGGAATTACGATGGTCGTATATAAAATGTCCTAATGTGCAACTCAGGTTGAGTGACAGACTCAGCACCAGCAGTTTAGCGAAGGAAGGACGTAGCCAACTCCCGAGGATATCTTGTAGCTATAAGATGAATATGCAGGAGGGAGAGAGAAACAGAGAGAGAGAGAGCGAAGTAACGTGATGGGTGGACTTATCTAATAGCAAATAGATTCATATTCATCTACATAGAATCTACGTAAATATGTAAATTGAGGATGTTTCTATTAAGCTGGCTATCAAGCTCGTGTACATATGTAGCTTCTCATTGAATCGCCTTGCCTGGCATTGGATTGCATTGGATTGCATTGCATTACATTACATTACATTATATTAGATTGCATTACATCGGAGGAAGATAATATGAATAAGCATACACAAGAACGAGACCAAGAACGACTACGACTACACGAACCACTTTATCTGTCTACGGGGAAGTTGGATGAAGAAAGTGTGGACTGAAAGACGGTCTTCGTCATCGTCATCGTCATAGTCGTAGTCAGCGTGGGTAGAGTGTGGATGGAAGTCATGGCAAGTGAAGATACGCATGCATAAGAAGCGAGCGGAGCTAACTGCGTTCACTTTCTTGATGACTGTCCTTATTGTACATGCAAAAGGGAACCTCCAGCTGCTTACGTTTATGGCTGGATTTATTAATGAGATTACGGAGTCAGAGTGAAGGAGAGGTATCGATTTCCGTGTCGGATGCGGAAGTCAGTCATTTTACTTACAACCTTTGCTTGCTCGCTTGCTTCTCGACGTTCAACCCAAAAGTATAACGAGCATTTTCTTACATCCATTAAACATGCTGTATACACATTGAGATGGGACTTTCACTCGAGGCTCCACTCACTCTGGAAATCCAACTTCAACTTGAGACTTGCACCACACCACACACTCCAAATCCAAAGCCAACATACTCTCACACTAGCTTTTCCCTGGCCATAATTAACTATGCATGTGCATAAATACTTCTACCTTTATATGTAAGCAGTTCTGGTTCTGGTTCTGGTTTCTTTAGTGGCACAGCTCTTGTGCTCGTTTGCTCCGTTCTCGTTCTAGCTCTGGTTTTGTCCCGGTCCCGGTTCTGTTCCTGGTCCGGGTGAGTTGTTGCCGTGGTGGTTACCGTATTCTATTGAGACATTAGAAACATACTCTGTCGACAACTGATTGCCTTGATATAATGCACCGAGCTTGTACATTACCTAAGGCTACTACTAATACAGCTAATTCATGACCTACTATTACAACATAACTTGTCAAAGCCAACTAACATAACGCAGCCAAGTCATTTAGCTTAATGCTCATCTCCAACGACGTTTAATATTTAGTAGCACCGACAATACTACATCAATTGTTCTGGCAGTGGGAATATAGGAGTAAAGTAGAATTTCCTTCATTCGCATTTCCCTCAGTTCTATCAAGATACATATTCAAACCATCCTCCGGCCATACAGCCATGGAACGGCAACGGCAACGGTAACCGTAACAGTGAACAAGGACAAGTTAAAATCCAGAACTAAGTGAATTTGCAGTGAAGACAAGACAAGGCAATTATTACACAAGGAGACGAGAATGCAATGGAAATTCTACAAAACGTGCCTACGTATATGTGTTCTCTCCCGAAAATCCACATGTAGTCACCCATAATCGACAAGACAAATATCTGCCTTTAACATAACCCTTTCCCTTTTCAATACAAACACGTCTATCTCCCTTCCATCTTCCAATCTTCCAATCTCCCAATATTGAAATGGAATGTGGGCGGAATGGAATTATTATGTAAAGATGTAAAGGACCAAAGGGGCTAGAGCTCATTGACGTGTGAGCAAACTTGGCAAATTTAATTACATTTGTCTAGCACACTTTCTATACACTCACCCACCTACAGTTAGTGCTAGTGTAGCACGTGCTTTGATCTTTACTTTGCTTTCGGACAACTTTGTATCTGGCAATCCATCTCTTTGTACTTTGTCACATCGTTTTTATTTTCTGGCCCACTTACTCAACTTTAGATTACCTAGTAGATGATTTTCAATTATGGCAAGAGTAATAGATAATTAAATAGAAATGGATGGATATATGAGCCCTAGATAGGTGGATAGGTATTTCAGGTGCAAATTATATGCCCTGTCGTGAAGCTGGCAATCCTTACCTACATAAGTATCTAAATCATAGATAGTACTTAGTTTATTTGTATACCTCCTCCCAATACATTCTAAATTCAAGGTATTCTAAATTTACGCATCGGGAATGTTTTACACTTGGATGACACAATCGAGTAGACGATGAAGAATAAAGCTCCCATTTCAAATAAGTTGGCTTTAACTGAAGTTGCTTTGCACAGGTTGAGATCATCAACGTATGCATGCATCGCATCTGGCGGGGTTCTTTTCTGTTTACAGTTTTCAACTGTATTCTGCATTATATTGACATTGGTTCATGGAAGTATCTTACCCAAAAGCAAAATCCTTAGAATGAGTATACGAGAAATCAACCTTTCAACACCAATTAGCAAGTATTGAAAGCGAAAATTGATTGTGAATTCCTAATTCAGTGAACCTGAACAAGGAGACATTCCAGCATATAATTAATCCTACAGTCTACAGTTGAGCACCCATAAATTCTACATCCAAAGTGTGGAATGGGAGCCAGCAGTCAAGTCAAAAGCTAACGATCCAAACTCTGCGTTTCCATACATACATAGGTACCTATATATATGATTTCAAATAGAACTAGTACTAGTAATATTTGACAATGGATCCAGAGATCTCTCACGGTAGCAATGCGATCGACGGTGCAAAATGACTGGGAAAGATGTGTCGAAAATGGTTGACGTTGACGCAAAGTACTTGAGACCATATCAAATCTGAGTTAGTAGACACGGTTGCATTACACAGCATTACAGGAAAACTGATAAGACAAGGATTGGGATGTAAACGATGACAAGACATGTTCATGCTAATCCTTTGGCTATTGTATATGCAAAGATATAGACAGTAGGAAAAGGTAACCAACGTAACGTAAGCATACCACGTCTACTCACTCAAAAGATATTCTTAACCCGTGAACATAAATGTGATCAGGCTCACGATCACGATCACGATCGTCATCATGATTTCCATACTGTTGCTGTGCTGGATGAAGGCAAACTTTGCACATTTCATGTTCAGGTGGATTGAATTGGCTTGGCTTGGTCTGACTTGGATCGGATTGGATTGGATTACATTACATTGCATTGTAGTGCATTGCAGTGCGTTACGTTACGTTGCGTTGCTTTGCGTTGCGGTAAGGATTTCAATCTGTTGCAGTTACACGGCTTTGCAATTGTGCTCTTATTATAGCTCGGAGTTTGGTACTATAGTGTAGGACAGGGAAAATTTGGAGATCACATGCCCATACATATTTTAGTGATATTTGAATACCCGAATGTCGAATCTTAAGAGAGAGAGAGAGGAAAGTTTGTTATGCTGCGCAAAATTGGGATTGGAAATGGAAATAAGTGGAGTGCAGCAGGATGAGAAGAGTGGGGATGGCAAAGGGGAATTAGAATAGCGAACAGTATCAAGTAATACAATGTCAATGACAACTAACTAAGAGCTCGATGTCGGAGGGAAGGGTAATAAGTTTTGGGCCTCGCTCCATTTCCGTAACGTTCGATCTACGGTTGTGTGGCTGTGGCACTTGTACATAGTTGTAGTGGTATCGTACATACCGATACGTGTAGAGGAGTGAGGTTAGTAATGAACGAAGCAGTCGCAAGAATGAGATGAAACGGTCCATGTAGTCTGATGTAACCTATTACATAGACAAGCGGAGAGGCTAATGAGTTTGTGGTCACCTGAGAGTGCTCCGTGTAGACTCGGCATATAGTCAGTCTATTAGACACCATTCCACATTTTCATGGTGCTTACTTTTACCTTGTCTTCCAATCTAATTTCATTTGTATTCAAGTAGCTCAAGATGATATTCACAGGGAGAGGAAGCAGGGAGTAAAAGCGAGCAAGCAGAAAGAGGAGTAGGAGCAGAGCAGAACAGAGCAGAATGCATACCATTTCCGAAGTAGTGAACAATCTAGTGCTGCGTAAACATCCAGTGTAGGTACCTTGCGTATGTTTCACTGTCTCGTACACTCGTACTCGTAGCTACTGCTAGAAATTGCTCCGTCTTTGATTAGCAACCGTATTGGTAGTTGAACACTACACTCGTCTAGTGCTCGGGAATGCCTACCTACAATACGGAATCTTATGGCTCCGATACTTCCACGCTCATAGGCTCAATAGCTTGCTGCTAAAACACACAAGCTACAGCAGCCTCCTCATTAACCGCCACGACCTTATCGATATGCTGGAGACGGTGATTAATTATGGGATGTCAACGAGGACGCATCACACACTCTTTCCGCTCTCCGAAAAACTCTACTTGTGATTAACTACCTGTCATCTTCCCTTCTTCAGCTTGACTATGACTCTGACTATAAGACTATAGGGAACTTAACTATGACTATGACTATGGGACCAGGACCAGTCCCCACTCCTTCCTTTCTTCCAGCTCAATTCCTCTTCCTTCCCTTGTTGCATCTGGACAAGTTTTTAACTTGTGACTATTTCTTTACTTTTGTTTATCTCGTACTTTATCAAGTGTCAATATAGCAGTCTCCGTCTCCAAGATCGATACTGCGGCCAAAACCCAAGCCGATAGTGATACCGATACCGGTGCAATGCCAATATAGTGCTGAAATCGATGCAAAGAATACACGAACGGTAAATATACGTAGGTGAATAGATATATAAAGGTAGGAGGATTATCTAAGAGTCCGCAATCTGTTTCCTTTCATTTCTGTGAGTTTGCAACATTTTATCATTTGGAAGTAGATGTGGAGGTGCATTTTGTAGCAGCAGTACTCACCGACTTTAACTGTAATAAACAAGTAAAAATTATAATGGTGAATGGGTAATCATTTTCTTTGAATTCCTCCATCGGCAAAATACCCTTGTAACTATGTCGCTCCAATTAGCCTCAGGTTAGTAATCAATACTCTGTGAAATTGGTTTTAATGCAGCTCCCTTTGTAACACAAGCTTACTCGTATTTCTACAAATTTGCATAGACATACACAGTAAAAACTGACGCATCTAAAGCGCATCTCTCAATTGTTGCAATAGGAAATTTTGAAGAATTTCAAAACTATTGAAATAAGAAATTGTAAATTGTCGAAATATGAAATTTTGAAACATTTCAAAATTTTTAAAGTAAAAAAAAAATTGGATGTGCTTTAATGCGTTTGTGATGTACCTACTGAAGACACACAATAACTGCGTTCATAATTCTACAGAATACTAGCAGGTAGGTTTTGAAGTCTTATTCATTCATTCTCCAAGTTTTAAGATTCTTAAGTTTGTACAGTGTAGGTACACAATACAGGAATAATGAATGCATCACTGTAAGAAGAATGATGATTCGAAATGACTTTAGTGACAATCAGGATAATTGGTACCCGTTAAATTGTCATGCTTATGAACACCAACAAATAACTGTTCACTATTTCTCCTATTATAGCTACGGAAAGAGCAACAACAGTATTACCAAGTTCAGGACAGAATACAACAATCACGTTAGCTCATTCTTATTACATACCATTCATTTGACAAAAAAGAGCAAATCATAGTAAATAAAAGTGGATGCAGTTGTCCTAAAGGAATACACGTAGGCAATGTAGTAAAGACCGTTCATTACAGTAGCCTTCTTTCGAATCAAAATACTTAAGCCATGCATTTACCTCATACTTATACGTCAGAGCATTATTTTAAGAAGACAAGAATTCATGCCTAATAGTAATAGAAGATTGCGTAGAAGATTTGTGATTACAGGACGAACTCCTATTCTGCTCAAAATTGAATATTACATAGAGTTGTCCATGTTGAACGGAGGAAAATAAGGAGGAAAAAGATGCTTCGAATCACAACCACAAAATCTATGAGAATCCATCCATCCATCCATCCACCAGCCATCGATCGAATAGCTGGTGCTGGTTTGCTGGTTGGTAGGATATTTTAAAAGGATGGTTGCCGTACATACATACATACAAGTAAAAAGTGATTGGCATTTTGATTGTAAGATTCATAAAGGAAAACACACCATCGGGATGCGATTGCATCGGATTTGATTTACTTGTTCCAAGCCGCTCGGCTCCCTTTCCCTTCCTTTAAGGATGATGTGTGGGAAGGACGGGAAGAGAAAGAGAAGGAAAACGAGAATGGAGAAGAAGAAGCTCAAATTCAGAAATTCAGAAATCAAATAACAAAAGATATTTTATGCTTCATTATTCAGGCACTTTAACATTCGATTCTCGAAATATCAAGCAGTTGTGCATGGAAATGTCTTGCCAAAATTTATACCGAATGTAATTTATTGTATACCCATCCGTATCCGAGTCTTCTCTTCGGGGCGATGTTGTATGGCTGCTATGGTATGGTATGCAATGTAATGCAATGACATTCCGAGCCGTGCCATCCCATCCCATACCATACCACGCCAGGCTATGCTATGCTATGCTATGCCATCCGTTGTGATAGAAGCCTCGGAGCGTACAATTTAGGAAGTAGGATAAAGCATTTATTCCATTCTATTCCCACACAAGAACCAAAGCCAAAACCAATCGAAACCAAACGAAACGAAACCATGTACCTATATATCTATATAAATAATCCTTCCGAACCGTCGTTGCATATGAAGCATGGAAAAGTTGCATATGAATTTAGCATTGGTTGTGATGAATGAGCAAGAACGATCATCAATGCCAAAAGCAGCAGTAATTGCTGTCAATTTATTTGCTGTCAGCAGTTCTTTATGCATTGTGCTGTGATTTGTGACAACTGAGCAAAATTTATTGAGAGTCAACTACAGTTAACGATTTCCCACTGACAGACGCTCGCATAAAAAATCAACGCTACTACAATTGCATATCCGTAGGTTGCTTTCCACTTACGCCTGCTATTAGGAACAAAACAGTTGGTCTCTGATTGTGAAATATTGGGTGCATTCATACTTATCTAGATGTGAATGTGCGTCGTCAATTAATTCACGCCATGCTACAGTGACTGGCTTGACTTGGCATCCCATGCCATGTCATACATAGTATCTCTGCCCCATTATTGTGTGGGACTTTCTCAATTTACAAAAATGGACTGCGTCACATCACATTCTCTCCCAAAAGTCCATGTGGATGTCATCATTTTTTATTTTCTCATTTTGGGAAACTCATCTTTAATTTTTACAAGGGAGCTTTTCTGCGTATTACTAAACACTACGTAAGTATATCCAGGTTACTTGACATTTCCGCAAAACTCTAAACTTTTAAACGATCACAACATTCAAAATTAAATTGTGACAGTGTGGACAGCTTTTGCTCGAAATCCTTTACAGAATTGTCTGTTAGTTTGATGATCCGTGTAACGTGCAACTTGAAGGGTGTTTCTGCTTGTACAGTATTTGAGTTTGCATTCGGATTTGAATTTGCTTCTATCATCGTATAGCACAGTAATACACCGGAGGTTGCACAGGAATTCCATGGTAATGTGGGCAATGCATACGTAGGAATATTTGTTGTGCCTTAATAATTGAGAGGGCTGCGTAGCAACCAGAATCACAGTATTCTCTTTCCCGTATTCAGTATCCAGTGCATTCCCAAAATTTCTATTCGGTGTTTTGTACACACACAAATAACCTGAGTGGGATATATCAGAAAATAATTAAATTGAGCTCACAGGAGACAGGAGTACCTTGAAGTTTTGATGAAATCTCGACTAGCAATCAGTATTCACGAGAACCAACAAGCACGACAGACAGCCATAGCCACAACAGCCAAAGCCAAAGCCGAATCCAAAGCAACGGCAACGGCCATAGCAATAGAGTTAGATACATACAGGAGCTTCAGATATGTAAATGACTAACTGCAACGCATTTGATTTGATTGAGGCAGCAAGAGCAAGGGCAAGAGCAATACATAGCAGTAGCTAAAGCAAAGCAGCAAATCATAAAGTCTAAACCGTGAAAATTAAAACTGAGCTAGGACTGGATCAAAGCACAAGGATGAACCTAGATAACTAATCAAATATCTCGTTTTCTCATTAAGACTCCCATCTCCGCGTATTCTTCGTCAAGTTATTCAAAAACTCTAGAGACTCACAGCACGCAGACACAGACACAGCACAGTACGACATGAGAGTACATGACTAGCTAACTTGTGTAGGTCGTGAAGGAGATCAAGTTGGAAAGAGTCTGTCGTAAGAACTTTGGCTTACGTAAGTTTTCTCTTCTGTCGCTGTCTGGGTCTCTGCCACCGTTGCTGTCTTGCCTAGAAATGAGATACAAAGAAAAAGGATAATTGAGGAGATGGACGAGGATGAGAACGAGAACGAGAATGAGGAGACACAGGATGGGAAGGAAGAGCAACAGACGACGACGAAGAATACAGGATCACATAATGACATATATAACATAACATAACGGAAGCACTGTCTACAGTGACACAATCTGGGCCCTAGTACATATTAGTACACGCCACGACGACGAGAACGACACACATGATGGCAGTCTCATAAAATGTTTGAGTGGATAACTTTTATGTGGGGCGATTACATCTTACACTGCACACTGTCTAACATTATCATGATCAACATTTGACTGTCAGCCGGTCAACAGTGAAGCGGGCACGTAACCTTAATAATTAATCTTCCTTGCGAAAAAAATCATACCATTAATTTTGCTTTGCTTTCCCCTCCTTTGTGTTGTACACACTGAACCAGTAACGAAACTTGTAATTCCTTGAACAAAAAGAAAAAATGAAAAAAATCTGCTTCGCTGCTGATCATGATGATGATGATGACGCTGATGAATGTCAAAAGTAATATGTGAACTACTACACTATTAAAATCCAGATCCAGTTCCTAAATCCAGACGCAATCTCTATTTTAAAAAGCATTTTAATTAAGTCCTTTCTAAGACGTAGTCGCTGTCAAGAACGCGATTAAGCCAGCTGGTATTGCTGCAGTCAGGTAGTTGAATAGCATATACCTTTATCCCTATGTGTTACATCGAGAATGTGAAGTCAAGTGACAAAGGATTACTACTCTAGGCAAAAAGAATTGATTCGAAGCACTCGAAATAATCTCAATGAGAAATAAATTAAATAAGCAAGTTGAGACGATGCATGGGGAAATGATTAATGAAAAATATCAAGGAAAAAAAAGAAATTGTCAAGCACTTTGCATTCCATTAGTAAGATGAAAAATGAATTTTAAAATAGTACACGCTCCTGTCGCACTCTCTAGTACGTGCATATACAGATATCATCCGCAATCTACACATGCCTTCTCAATCCTGGAAGAGTGGGGTAGGAGAGAACGAGCGAATGTGTAAAGGAATTCTTAAAAACCATCCCTTGGTATTTAATGATAGAAACGTGATAATGGGTACCATAGTATGGTATAGTCCACAGTATAGTCTACTATCCGTATTAGTTTTTAAACTCGAGTACTTTTATCTCACACTAATAGCTATATGTTTTCCATATGCATATCGAATTTTGGTTTCTATACTCTCCCTAAAAGCTAACTACCGACCTATACAGTTACACAGCCAAAGCTGGAATGGTTTGGACTCGTCAGCTTAAACAATTATAGTTATGAATATACATACATGCAAATCTATTATATATTCAACAACTGCAAATACCATCGTAGTTACTTTAATAATATACCTACCTATTTATATATACGAATTGCAAATGCAAACGAACTACCTATATTAATATCGTTGATAGGTATACGCTTTACTCCACTTTGAAAAATTTCTGCACACTCCTCGTGCGCATAAAGGATCATCTTGGCTTTAATTCACTGAGACATAAAATGGGTAATGTATGCAGCAAAGCAATTAGTGTAATGAAAATGTAAAACAAGGAAAGAACTGTGGGCTGGAAAAAATTCATATTTAGTTAATGAATTACGTTGTGCCTGTGTCTGGCTTGTGCCTGTGTCTGTTCATCGTGCGTTCGCGATCGCGATCATGATCATGATCATGAAGATTAAATGAGAGCATGTGTTTTAGCTTACAATTTGATGTACGCAATGTATGTAAGTGAGAGAGTGAGTGAGTGGGTTAAACCGGATTAAAAGAAATTCGGAGCTGTCACAGTTGAACAAATTGAACGCTTGGACGGCTGAAGGGAATTCATGCGTCTAGAAATAACTTCACAGTCAGATTTATTTTACAACAAAATTTGAAAAAGCTGCACCACGTAAATAACAAAACAATGAGAAAGATCACCCAATTACTGTAATTACTTTGCCTTCCTACACTCAAAATGGCGATCACGAATCACGATGAGGAAGCCAACGAGTCCAAGGGAAGAATGGTGGAAAAGTAATATTGAAACTTAAATCTGAGAGCATTGGGTCAATAAAAAAAACTTCCACATAATAAAACACGTAATGATCTGTACATTCTTCAAGTTACTTGTCTGCTCTTCCCCTTCCTTCTTGCTCTTCTTATTGAGTGAGAGAGAGAGAGAGAAGGAGAGAGAGGAAAGAGAGAGTCTCCATTGCATTGCTCTTTATGTTCCATACCATTGCATTGCACTGCACGCCATGGCATGTACGCTGATTCGTTCATTCCGGTTCCTTTCTTTAGTTTCGGTCCATAGAAATCAATGCTCTTAGAAAATTGCTAGAGAGAGACCAGTACACTGTACCGTTACAGTTACAGTGAAGTACCTATACACATAGTCGAAGGGATAATACAAGTCTTTCAGCTCCACTCAATGACTTGTACACATACACACTAAAAGAAACTAATGATCATTTTTGATCAATGATTCTCAAGTATTATCGTGGCATGTGGAAGGAAAAAAGTAAATAGGATTTGTCTGTGCCATACTTTTTTCACTTTTCCCTTCAGTCTATTAAACACTGAGTACGGAGATTGGTTCGAGTTCTAACAGGCAAGAGAGGCAGTCTGTTTCTCCTGATTATTTTTGGATTAATAACCAGTTTACCTTCCTTTAATTATTTCCAAGAAGCAGCTTAGCTATATATACTTTATGGCTGTCACAATACTTCTGGAAACTAGAACTGGCATTAATGGCATCTATACATGTGCCGCATATAATGCGGTGCAATCTTTGACTAAAGTATACAAGTAATTACAGATCTAATTGATAATTGTACATATATCTCAACAGACCATGGCAAGCCATGGCATGATAACGAAAAGGAAACACAAGTGAAAATCCAATTACCTGTTATATTATACTTTAGGCATTTGATACCTTTGTATATATGTAAGAATCGAAATCAAAATCATAATCACAGTCAGCATTAAATTGTAATCCTATTCCTAAATGTGACTGACATAAAGGCGAAAGTTGGTTGATGTGGTTCTAGTAGCAAGATTAGAATTACAAATTTCATAATTTATTTTTTAATGTGTTGCTGAAACACATGCAAAATGAAAATGAAATTTCGATTGCGTACACATTAATCATGGCGATTAGAAATAAATCAAATACAAATATACATAGTAAGAGCTCTTTATACTGGTATTGGCTGACTATTTTATTTGGAATTGAATTCACTCCTTCCTCACCTAGTATAATATTCTAGATTATTTCACAGTATAATTATTACTACATGTATTTCAGATAATTATGTGAACCATTTAAACTCGTACATTTCATTGCTGTCATGTTAGAATTTCAAAGCAGATTAACATTATGATATGAAGTTCTTGAACTGAAAGCGACTTGACTTGGTTGTTTCCTTAAGATTTCTATTTGCGTCAAAGAGAAAATAGTCAACATCTTAAAGAGTCGCAGCATGCTTTAAGAATGACTTTACACTCCTAACAGTTTTACAACGGGTGGGAAATATCAAGAATATTTAAAGGACAAAGTGTGGAGATTAATTGCATGTGTTTCTAGATTCCTCTGGAATAATTGTGCAAGAGCGAATAATGATCAACCTTACTGATTTTGCTTGTAATAAATCTCAGTTTGTACTTGGTGTGTATTCCGGACCCTTTGCGCCTTGTTGAAAGATCCTCTGGTTTTTGGCGCAGTACTTTACTTGAAATGTAGAAATACTTTCGATTTGCGGGAGTATAGGAACAGCAATAAATCCTCCCATCTCATTACCATCTCACAGCTGGAGTCTCTCGCCTTGATTGATCCTCTGAGTCACGAAACTCTCTCACACTCTCTGCCTCACTCACACACTCTCTCTCGCTCTCTCTCTCTCTCTCTCGTTCCTTGCTTTCCTTCTTTGCATTGGATTGCATTGCATTGCATTGGATTGGATTGCATTACATTACATATGTACACGACTTTCCTTTCCATGCCTTGCCTTTCCTTCCTTTTCATCCTTCCTATTTCATCTTCTCCATAAATTGTCTTCCGTTGAGGTCACGCATTATACACACCCTTGTAAAATGCAATCTAAATTATAGAATTCACATTCACATCTTTTCATACAGTTGAATAGTCTATATGCCTGTATCCATATTATATGGTTTAGTCCTTGAATCTTGACAAGACACAATGTCTATTTGGAAAAAGTAAAATATCGAGATGGAAATTCAATGTAGAATGATACATACACCGAAAGTGAAATTCTTTCTGTCTGTCTGAATCGATATGCGAACGTGACACTGGGGGAAGAATGCGAGGGGCAAGTATTACATACATATACATATGTAAAAATTAAGGAAAGGCAATGGCGTGAAATTATACATTAATTACTTAATGAGTAGTAAAGTACCAGGAGTAAAGCTACAATTATGCTTTTATTATCTGCTAATTGAAACAACGTAAAGTTTGTCACAGCAGCAATTATTGCTACAAATGAATTAAAGCTAGAAGCATTCTGTGAAATTCTGCTTCATACCGAATCCGCATCCCCATCCAATCCACCCTTTTCCATCTCGAGAGGTGGGACTAACTAAGGCAAACTGATACTTTTAACATTACGAGCATGTTCTAGGGTTGTCGCTTATGTTGTCGTTGTGAGAGTGGTAGATTTACCTAGCGAGAGGAATCCACTTGAGTTGGAGTAGCCCGGTGTGCGACAGGGAAATTGTCAGAGCTGTTATGAATTGGACTGTGGAGACGGAGACACAACTTCGTAGGTATCAATTCACTATGCACGATGTACGACTTGTTAGATGGAAATATCAATGCTGGGATAATAATAAGTTTATAAGGTTTCATTGCTTCGTCTTCTTCTCAGATTTGAAATAGAAATCTGAATCTGTCTTCATCCCCCCTCCTGATCCTCATGTCTGCAGGAGCAGGAACAGGAGAGGAAGTTGGGATTGCGAGTTTCAGATTGGAGTCTGATTTAGATCAAAAATATATTTCACTAGCCTCAGTACTTACGGCAATACTTGCTTTAGTTAGAGTTGAGATTGTGCAATGTGTTGCTGTTGCTTTTACTGCTACTTGCAGCCCCTCCTTGCTCGCATTCCAGTCCACTGTACTATGATATGCTATGCTATGCTATGCATTGGTATGGTTGTGAATGTGAGCCGGGCTAAGCTACGTACAAGAATGAATGAAGAAATGTTAGGGAGCGTTTATAAGTCGAACGAAGTTTTCAGATGAATATTCAGCATCTCGTGTAACCCTCTTAATTTCCCTCTAATCTCACACCCCATGCTTCCCCTCGGCAGATGAGAGAGAGAGAAAGAGAGAGACAGAGAAAGAGGATTCCTTTTCTTCCTCCACTTGCACTTGGCTGTTGGCTTTGGCTTTGGCTTTGGCTTTTGCCTGGAATCATGCATTTAAATTGGGATTCTGGTGTGGACCTGAAACATGAGCTTCAAGGCTGAGCGGTTGCCGGTTGCTACTATTGTCAAATCAGACTATTGCATTTTAACATCCGCTGTAACTGATAGGCCTTCAGAGGGGTTTTAAAGCCATTAGTTGAGCTCGTAAAAGTTTGCCTTTTCTTTGAAATCACAAACCATGCTGAAGGAGAACGACCGACCAACTACCAACTAAGAACTATAGGCACTGATACCGACAGAGACACATACATCTACACCTTCCCAACTTACGATTCTCTGGACTGCACTGTTTTATCCATAGTAGCCGATTGTTAGTAACCTTAAGTCATTAAGATTGCAAGGAACGATAGTCATTACATGGTATAAGTAAGTGCGAAAGCATTTAAACTTTTTACTCCTTCCCATCCCGTACCTTCCTTCCTCCCATCCCATAGTATACCAGTGCAATACCAACACCATCCACGGAGATGAAGAAGGGAATTACACACAATCTCATGTTGATTACTAAGTGATTTGTGTGGGTTGTAATTGAGAATCGTGATTCCGGGGTCTGCATTGCTCCATCATGCCCAGGCCAATTATGGTCGATTTCATTCCTTTCAAAGAAATTAAAAGGAGATAAGAAGAGGGTTCCATTCAAAGCAGGGCTCATGCATTGTAGGAGCAGTACTAGCTTTCGAATGATAATGCAATTCCGTGTTTGGATTTTTGATTGCCTGTTGAATTACCAGGGAAAAATCACCAGTGATCAACCGTCTTACGATTAGTGTTTATACGAAATTAAAACGGGATTAGGCATAAATTAAGAACAGATGGAGGACAGGTTGAATTATTGCAGAGTTGTCCTACATTTCGGCAGGTGCCAGTTTTACATCGAACACTTAACGTCACTTTCATTAATCAGCATGGAAAACGAACTCCTTTTCAACTGCTTATAGCCTGTAACTATAAGTCAAGAATTATAGGTGGAAGTTATTACTAGTAAGAACTGCAGTGTAAAAACTGAACAATCTTAAAGCAAGAATGCATCTATGTAAAACGCGAAAATCTTACATGTATTTAGCATACCCAGTTATAAGCTCAGTTAGGATTCATTTTAAGTATATCACAAACGCACCAAGAACTATGAGATTTTGGGTTTCCACAATTTTTAAATGTTTCAAAATTTCATTTTTCGATAATTTTTAAGTGTGTCAAAATTTCATCTTTTCAACAATTTTGAATTCTGAGCGCATTAAAATTCTTTTGAAAGCGAGCTAAAAACGCATCTGTGTCCCCTAACTATACAAAATACGTGTAGTTTTTACAGTGTACTTTGACTGTGTATTTTACAAGAGGGATTTTTATACTCATGCCTTTACAGCATTATCACAATCTCATAATTCATAATGTCTATCATAATATGAAAAGTGGGGTAAAAAATGAATAAATAAATCTGTCTCACGATTTGGTATTGCCTATCAGGTGTCCAT
>JAAXYX010002641.1:0-16726 GCA_036851915.1 Ptenothrix huangshanensis
AAAATAAATTCCCTCCCACCGTATTTTCCCAAAATGCCGGGAATTTTCCCTTAAAAATAAATTCCCAGTAAATTCCCAAAATTCCCGAGTAAATTCCCGAAATTCCCGAGTAAATTCCCAAAATTTCCAAACAGATTCCCGAATTTTCCAACTCACGAAATTATCAAAACTCACAAAGTTCCCAAAACACCCAAATAAATTCCCAATTTTCCCTCTTTTTGTCCAAACTTTTCAAAAGCTCGAAATAAATTCCCAATTTTAACTTTTTTTGCCCAAAATTCCCACAAAAGTAAATTCCCGGCATTTTGGGAATTTTCCCAATTTGTTTTTGCTAAAATTCCCAAAATTCCCTCAAAAGTAAATTCCCAAAATGCCGGGAATTTTCCCAATTTTTTTGCCCAAAATTCCCAGAGAATTTATTTTGCGCCATCCCTAAGTGTAAATACATTTTAAAAATCGGCCTCTTATTATCTTGTGTTTTCAAAAAGCTGCACGTGTTTTTGTGTAAAATTTAAAAAACGGCAGCTGTTTTTGTGTATAATTTAAAAAACTGCAGCTGTTTTTGTGTAAGTTTCAAAAAACTGCATGTGTTTTTGTGAAAATTTCAAAAAACTGCATGTGTTTTTGTGTAAAGTTCAAAAGACCCGTACAGGCCTACATGGCCTACCCCTGCCGACGCTACTAATAGTAAATACGCTTAATCTCTTGAAATAGGCGTTTCAATGCTATTTTAACTTTTAACTTTCCATACCAAAATTTTTTACTAAAATCCACTTCAATTGACTATTTTAGAAAGAAAATGCAGAATCTTATGATCCCTTCGACTTCGATATCATAGTGCCTGCGAATAACGACTCGTTAACTAAGATTGATCAAGAATCAGCTGCAATATTAAACCCCATCGCAAAAGACAAAGAAAAAGAATCCATAGTTACTACTAAAGTTGCAGCAACTATTGAAAATACTGCAGCTTCAGCTGCACCAGCATCACCAGGAAGTGCTCAAAGAAATGTTTACGTTAATAGCAGTTTGGCTGAAAAGCTTATAAATCAATTAGGTAATTTCGTTTTGAAAGACTATTCATTTTTGCAAATGAAGAGTAAGTACAATTGTACTTCCCCTTTTTGTTCATCCGGTAATTAATTCTTGTATTTATAATTAAAATGATATAATAATTATTTTTTATTGCAGTCAAACCCATAAACGAAATGACATTAGAATCCGGATTCAAGTTTCATCCTGTGCACGGGAAAAATATTCAACTAAGTCCAAATCGTACCGTTGCTGAAAGGGTTCATAGTTTTAATCATGCATTGGTCTTTAGCCACCGACCTGTTAAAGTCAATGAGAAGGTATATCGTATAATTAATTAAGAAATCATTTTATGTATTTGTTTTTTTCATTATTTCTGTCCAAGTTGACTCATAGTTTAAAACATTACATGTAATAGTAATTAAACATTTTTGTATTATCCTCCAGGTTAAGCTGAAGGTTATTGGTTTAAATGCAAGTTGGCGGGGGACACTTCGTATCGGATTCACGAATAAGGATCCAAATTTACTGAAGAATTCACTGCCGATTTTGGATGATGGTAAATTATAATTTAATTTAGTAATTATATAATAGTATTACGTATGTGTAGTACTAATTATTGCTATAAAGTAAAAGTAAACAATTAATCTTGCCTACCTTAACAAACATATTTCTGATCAGTAGCGTCCGCAAGATTTTTTTCGCGTAGACCGGAAAAAAAAACTCTATCTTATCCAGTGTGAAGTCTCAAAACACTGCATCTTACCTCGTATAATACAAAAAAATCGTTTCTTTTCTGCGTAAATAAAAAAAACCGGCGTCGTTTTCGTGCATTTAAAAAGCGGCGTCTTTTTCGTGTGAATTTAATAAAATCTTTGTCTTTTTTTTTCAAATATTAAAGAAGGCAGTGCAGTGTATTTTAAAAATTATTTGTAAGCGTAGTTGCTAGTAACGCTTTTGTTTCTGATCGAACTTAACCTTGCATTGCTTTTGCTTTCGTTGCAGAATTGACATCAAGGGAAGGCATTTGGGGGAAGGCCTTCCGTGAAACAGATAATTCTATATCAGAGGGCAATATTATTTCTTTTTGGTTCAACTCGGCTGGAGACGTCTTCTACGAAGTGAATGGTTCCAATGGGGGGAAATTCTTCTCGGGCGTTAGCACGTTATTGCCTTTGTGGGGCTTAGTGGACGTTTACGGAAATACAGTGAAGTTAGAACTCACAAGCGAAACCTACAGCAATAAAAGATAATATCGAATGTAGAATAAAATCATTCGAATAATGTAAGAAAATTATTAAAGATAAATATATTCAAACTTAGTTTCACGCGTGGAAAAACTATGCTAATTTATTTTTTACCTCAGTGTATAATTATAGCTACTCGTCCTCATTAACTCGTCCATGAAAACGATAGCGCTATCTCAATTCGTTTATCAGTTTTGCTCAAATGAGTGACAGATTATAGAATAGGCTTGAGCTAACTGACTCTACATAGTAACAGAGCTGCTATTTTCAGTCAACAAGTGCTTAATGTTTGTACGTTGTAGTTACGTGTCAAACCATAATTTAGTTTAGCTTCGAAACATTTACATTACATATTACATTAGTAAGAAAATATTATAATTAGTTACCATAGCTACACTGATATCGCAAGAATGACGCCAGTTCCATCAACAGAAAATGGAATCTTCGTTGCCAACTACCTCACATCGAACAAGATTGAACTGCGAGAATTTACCTTACCATTGCTACCATTCTTGGCCTCAAAAACACTCTCTGACAGATTTGCCGATGAGTTAAGAGCTGTTAAAGCAATCAGTTCCACACAGCACAATGAATGTGTAAGTGAATTATACAAAAAACTCACATAAATATTAATTTTAATGCTTGAAAATCGTAGCTGTATTAAATACCTGTTAATAAACTTATAAAAGTTGATTGGTCTGACATTAAATTATTTTGATTTCAGGAATCAAAAATAAACTATAGTCGGAACGTTTTTCTCTACCAGATCTTGAGTATGAAGGATGCTATCAATGAATGTATTGTTGCGCTGGAGAATAGTAACAATCATCACATCATTCAGAAAATGAGGACGTCTATACCTTAAACCATTGTTATAATATAATTCGTACTATGTACTTTTCAACACTAATTAACACTAATGCCTTAAATAATGACAGAATTGAAACAGCTCAAGTTAAATAAGTTCTAAAATAATTAAGTAATTATTGTTAATTTTTTTGCTACTAATTTGTGAATTGCTTTGGTATAGTTTTATTTCCCCTGATTGCATACATTGACTAAAATTGAAGTATGTAAATGCTTCAGAGTAAAATTTGTGAAACCATTTCCGTTCAGATTGAGTTTATTAGTCATTTCTTTAGATCTTAGACGTCATTTGTGCAAACAACTCGTTCATATTTTCGTGTCTAGAAATAATTACTAATTACATATACGACGATTCCATCTCTTGCCTTCAATTTGAATGCTTAGCTTTGCAAAGAACGATTATCACTATCGTTATCAGAACCTTCAAACGCGGGGAATTGGAAGCTGTATAAATCAGGTACTGTCTTAGTAAAAAAAAAACTATTTTGCGATAACAATGACTATCCAGTATGCAGTAATTTAAAACTGTAACTAGTGATTACTTGAACGTAGCCTCGGCACCAGCAGAATCAAGAGTTCAGCTTGAATTTCAAACCGTTGCTTTGTAACTAACGACTTCGGAGACGTTAACTTTATTCGTACGGAAGACTAACGTATCATGTCAAGCAATACAAACAATCCCAATCAACAGAACAATGCCCCAGCGGCTACTACTGTACTTAATATTCAAACTTATAACCATAACGGTCCGGGTCAAGCCAACTTTGGAATAACACATAAGTAATAAATTAGTATATAATGGCAATGTCATTTATAGTTAGATACTAGTGATTATACTTAGTTTCTGGAAAAAAACTACTTATTTAATTAATAACATGAACATACTTATTACTGCTTAATCAGTAATCCTCCTGCAGGACAACAACAACAGCCCACAACTGAACCGCCACCGCCACCGCCACCGCCAATGCCAACGACCCAGAATGGACGAGATATTATAGAAAGAAAAGTAAAAAGCGGGAAAAACACTCGAGAATTTCTAAGGCCAATGTACTCCGATTTGCTTGAAAATACGAATGCAGCTCTTCGGGAGAAAGCGTATGATAAAAGCGTCATTTCCAGCAATGACCTTCATCAGGTGAAGAAATTTTTAAGAATTATTTACAATTAATAGAAATGTTTTCTGACTTATTTAATACTAAAAATCGTGCCGTTATGATTAAAATTTGAATTGTGGACATGAATTTTCGTTCTAGGCTGCTAATCCTCTTTTTACTCCGATGGAAAGAAACAGAATCTTGTACAACAATTTTTTCTGCAGAGATGACTTCAATGTTTTGATTGTTTCCCTGGAGGAAATCGGCGACCATAAAATTATTGAACGTATGCTGGAAAATCTGAACTAAATAATTATTGTTATTGTTGCACCTATTGGCCTATTGTGTAACTATGATTCCAATTTGAAATTTTAAATTCTCTAAATAACTTTAAAATATGTTATGAAGAAGCTTATTGGGTTATGTAATTAATTGTATTCAACACGAAGAAAGAAAAAAGCATTAAATAGTCATAACGGAAAAATCTTTAAATCAAAATTAGACATTAGCTTTAATTAACTAATTTCTGAATATAATTCACACACCTTGTTGTTAAGTCCCAAGTGGATATACCCCACTTTGCTTCTTACACATGGATGGTTTCAAAGTTTTTAATAAAGTCTTTCTGTTTCTTTACAACTAATTAATTACTTTTGACATTTATTGAACCTTTAACTCACTTGACTGATAATTTTACATTTGACATACATAATTAATTATTTCAATTGCAAACGCGCAATTTTCAGTGAGTCATCACAATGACATAATGTTATCGCACACAAATAATTTTCGTTAAACGTACAAGTACATAAACTCAAAAGTAAGAGAGGTTGTAGATATTAATTTGATTGAATTTACACAGGCGCAAATGTTCCAGGACGAATGGTCAAATACGTATGTAATTTTAACTTCTCTGCAGTAGCGTCGCAGGGCATTTTTTTTCGGGTAGATATGCTGAAAAAACTGGATGTAGGTTAATTTTTTTAAAATCTGCATCTGTATTTTTGTAAACAAAAAACGACATCTATTTTTGGGTACATTTTAAAAAATGCATCTTGTGTAAAAAAATTGCAGCTGTTTTTGTGTAAATTTAAAAAAAACTGCACATGTTTTCGTTATAATTTAAAAAAAACTGCATCTGTTTTTGTTAGAATTTGAAAAAAAAATTGCACCTGTTTTTGTGTTTTCAAAAAACTGGATCTTATTTAAGTTCAAAGAAAGATCCTTTGTAGGCCTAGGCCTATAAAAAGCCTACCCTTGTCGTCGCTACTGCTCTTCTGTCGAATTAGAGATTAGAAGAATCGACGATTGATTTGGCGCTAGCAATCATAGCAATCATATGTTTATCCTAGAGTCTAGAGGATGAAATGGCGTCAGAAAGTTACGCACGTCATTAGCTTTCTAGGACTGACGAAAACCCCTTCATCCCTACAAGTTCAAAGTAACATCCAATCCAGTCATAATTTGAGAAACAGAAACATTAATTTCTTCAGTTGCGCAGTTCTAGTAAACCCATTTTTAAAAATTAGAACCAAAAGTCGTGTGAGAATTAAAGACAAATTGATTGTGTAATATAAAGCTGTTGACATTTTTAGATAATTTCACAAAATGTCTCAAAATCCAAACCCTGCCATTCCAACCATCACAATCTCTGCCTTTCACAATTCAAGTGATCAAGTAGATATAGGCACACATTTTGTAAAGTAAGAAGTCTCTTGGTTTATATTTATAAGATAAAAGACAAAGCAGTTATCAATCACATTTCAATTTTTTACAGACTAATTGTAATTCAGTAATAATTATTAATTATTGCTTTATTGACGCAGTACTCCTGGTGCCCAAAACCAGGGAGAGGCTAAAGTGGACGAAATTGATGAGGATCCGAAACCAACTTCCCCCGACGGAATCGCAGTTGCCAATCATCTTACAGAGAAAAAAATTACTGTTGAACAGTTTCTCGACCCTTTGTACATACAATTAGCCAAATCAACCAGGTCTGAGAGATTTGCAGAAGAACTTTTCAAACTGGAGGCTCTCACTAAGGATCAACATGACAAAGCTGTAAGATTTTTAATTATTTTGACTAGATTTTTGACTAGTGTTACTAGCTGAACCTAAATTAGCTTAGCGTACATAAATTAAACAAAATATTGCACACTAATGAATTTTTGTATTTTTTTATACATCATAAATTAATGAATTAATAGCCTCCTATTAAATATGCCTTTGCTAGATCGCCAAAGATGGGGACCAAGACCGGAATAATTTTCTGTACGATATCATTTTTCCAAGAAATAACATCAACGAATGCATTGTAGCACTGGAGAAGAGTGGTAATGCGGACGTTATCGCAACATTAAAGGAAAAAATACTGTGAAATCAGACAATTTAATTTCGCGCTTAAACTTCGTTAATTATATTTTATTTGTGTAATTATAGGTGTAAAATTATTCCCTTTTTGCCTTGCTAATTTTCAGAATAAAGATATTGTACATTTTACTCATTACTTATTAATTACTTTGAAGTTTTTCGCTGTAAACATTTTCCATGAAACTCGATGCGAGCGATGAGCTTCGATTTCGATCGTGTGGTGAACTTTTAACGTATTTTTACGGCTTCCCCTTTATTTATTCTCTATGGTCCACAAATACTGTTCACGCCCACTCCTTGCAAAACACTCGTTCAAATTCAATTCTCATGAAAATCCGACTGAACTGAACGATCATGATTAAGATACAATTTTTAATATGGAAACATTACATAATTACATTTGGCTTCTGCACCAAAAGATAAATGGAAATGGGAGCTATAATTATGTAGGTAATTACAATTACCCAAAATCACACTTTATCAACAGTGTAATTCATTCATATCATTTGCACCTAATTTCAGACGTAAAAGTTGATTAGATAATTACAGTTTTACTATTGATAAAAAACGGCAGTTTGTTCGTGTTGTAAGGTAGCTGATAAAATGGCACGAACGGTTTGAAGTTTTATTGCGTGGCGGTGACTGACGACTGCTAGTATTTCAATCCACATTTTATTTTAAATTGAAAATTAACTACTTAAAGGTTGTAGGTAAGTGGTTAATGTGCTCCTTAATTATTCTATTTCCACAACAAGGACTTGCGTAAATTCTAAAATTACTAAATTACATCCTTTTTTCGGGACAGATTTCCACGTAAACGTAAAACGTGATGGCCTCTACTACCGAAGGAAAACAAGTTGTGGAATTTCTACGTGGCGAAGACATAGAGATCGAACAATTCGTGATTGAATCCAGAATTTACACGTTTTTGCTAGAAAAAACCCAAGGAGAAATTTTCGCCTCTGAGCTTCGACAGCTTAAGGTCATTACTTCCATGCAGCATGATGAATGGGTATGTAACTTCAGTAATGGAGTTTACGGATTTTAATTTGACATTTTTGAAAATATTAGTATTTAAATAAAAATATGTTTCACTTAAACTCCTTTCATCTATCCATGTTGTGCCTAATAGGAAGGCCTGAGAGACAACTACAAGCGGAATAAGTTCTTGTATGATATCATTTTCAAGAAGGACGCTGTGGAACCGTTTATTGTTGCACTGGAGAAAAGTGACAATTTGCGCATAGTTAAAAAGCTTCAGGCAAATCTTCCGTGAGTGCCAATCATTTTTTAACAAGATTTAAGAAACAGCCATTTGTGTTAGTTTCAATTGTGCATATAAATTGTAAAATAAAAAGAAAATACATATAATCAATGATTTGTCATGGGTAAAAAGTAAAAACCTCTTTGATTTTCCAGAAATCAACAACCTCAACCAACACAGCCACCAGTGCCAGTGGCACAGCCGGTTATTTTTCCTGCGCAATTACCAGGACCAAATAATGCCTATGGAATAGCCACTACCAAAGCTGGGAAATACGTTGAAAACTACATCGTATCACAACGCATTAGCAGTGAAAAATTTTGTAACAATATCTACACAACTTTGGTAGATAATACTGCTGATACCGGTAGATTTGCAAGGAGCCTTTTGGAACAAGGGGTTATCGAACTTCCACAGATTAGTAAAGACGTATGGCTGCAATAAATATACCTAATTAAACAAATTCTTAATTAGTAACGTACACCTACTATTGTTATCAACGTACGAAGTTGTTTAAACCTTCATTTCTGTCATTTACTGTTTTCATGGGAGCGACTTTGATCGTCTAAATATTTTCTTTCTATTTCTTGATTTAGAATGATGAATTGTACAGAATCATTTGCCAAAAAAATGCCATTAGAAAGTGCATTGTGGCTCTCGAAAAAAGTGGAAATGGCCATATCGTTGATGCAATGAAAGACGAAGTGGATAGACTTCTGCGTGGGGAGTAAGTAGCTGGAGGTCGCAGCAAAAGGGTAATATTCAATTATAGCGGTTTTGGTTTATCTCAGATTCACTGTAATTTTTCGCTAATTTCACAAATTCCTACTTGTTAAAAATACACAAATTCTTGAATGTATAACAACTGTAATAAAACCGTATGTAACTTTTATTGGCGCTGAAAAGAGTGAAAGTATTTATAATCTTATCCTCTTATAACGATGTATTATGACTCATTAATCATCCTGTCAGTGGCTGTCAGACTTTTTTTTATTATCAGCTACTGGAAGTACAGCGTTACACTTACTTTCAGTTTCAGCTTTTCACTAGATAATTACTCACTAGGCTTTGATCTTGATCCGTTGATCGCAACATGACTCTGCAAAAATTGAAAGGTTTGAAGATAAACATAAAAACAAATCCCCAGTTTTCCCGGACAGATGGAGTAATTAACTATTGGTGTTACATGCGGAAAAGCAACCGGCTGATTCTTATTCACGGACGACCTGAGCATTAATAATAATAAATCAGTAATTATTCCTAGTTACTACTTTACTATTTTTGTCTCAAGACTCAATTCGTGAAGACATTGGTGGGACGTGGGACTCCGTATTCAGCGCCTATACAAAATTGAAATAGGGAATGCAACTCCCACCCGTGTCGCTACCGTACTTTGTCGCTACGAATAAATACCACAAGGCGTATGATAACATGCAAAATCCTCAAGTGCATGCTTAAGTTGGAATTTCAAAATTGTTAAAATTACAACGTCAAAGTTGTAAAAGCGGAAAAGTGTAAGCTAGTGTTTTCATATTACGAGTTAGAGAATTAATTATAGAACTACCGAATAGATGTTGAAATAATTTTGCAGTACCTACTAAAACAATTAATCCGATTCCACAATTCCAAAACTAGACTAGTCAATTATTATCGAATTTATTCATTTCAGGAAATAAATTGAACTACGACTCGAAGATGAACATCATCTAAGAAATGCTAGTAGTTCTATTGTAATGATGGCTCATGCATTTGACAGCAATAATCAGGCGCATGGGTTGAGTCAATCTTTTGCTGGGCATCTGAGAAGGAAGAAAATTACCATAAAAGAGTTTTTACAACCTTTCGGCCAATTTGAGATCAAAGCTTCTGAGCTTGAGGCTTTTTCGAATCAATTACGAATTCGAAGCGTTATTAATTCTGCTCAACTGACAGAATGTGTAAGGCATTGAAATTAGTTTTTGGGTATTAAGAAACTCATTTCTAACTAGTTACAATTATTCCATTGTTTAATTCTGTTGCTTGGATTCCTTGGAATCTAGAAAAGTTTATCGACAAAGAAATGGAATGCGTTCCTGTACGAAATCATATTCGATAAAAATGTCGTCGTCCGATACATTTTGGCTCTGGAGGGGAGTGGGAATGAAAGAATTCTATCCAAGATTCGTAAGAAACTTTTACCGTGAGTCCGATTATCTACAGTTTATTTTTGAATATGTTTACTAATCATTTATTTTGTTACATTATTAGTTATTTTGCTGCAAATTCTTGCATTATAATTATTACCCTCGGTTTACTCTTATTAAAGTCACGCTTTGCCAGCTGAAACACATCAACAGTTTTCGGTTGTTCAAGTTTCCCATGTCCAGCAGTCGAACACAAGGCCTCCAGTTATGGCTGCAAGCACATCCGGTAATCAAAGAGTAAACAAGCAATTCAACCCAAGTACTTGCAGTGGAAAAGCTGTTCAAACATACCTTATGCAAACTGAAATAAGATTGGGCGACTTTCTCGTATCAAGCTTTACTTTCTTGCTTAAAAATACTCAGTCTCGTAGCTTTTCTGATAGCCTTCGAGAATCAAATTGCATCTCAGTACCACAAGTGGAGGAAGCCGTAAGTATTCAGCTATGTAAATAGTTTATTGACTGTTTATTGACTGGTTATTATAGACAGTCGATTACCATGAGTCAATTTATGTAACGTACTACCGAAATCGTGTATCCATATTTAATTTATACTGTAAAAAACCACTAATCTGCTTAACTTTATTTCGCTTGCGGTTTCATACTGACGATATAAGAGACCAAACCGTATGTGCGGTGTATTAAAATTCCGATTTAGTAGAGTGTGTGTTCATATTTGTTTTCTGAGGGTTACGGAATATTTTACCTACAGTTATGCTTTTACTATGAAATAGGCAGCGAAGTTAAAGGGGGAAGGTAGTTCCGGGCAAAATAGGGTGCTTTACGAAATCCTTTTTAAGACGAATGAACTTGGCAAGTTCATTTGGGCTTTGGAGAATAGCCAGAATCAGCACATTGTTGAGCATATGGCTGCTTTACTTCCGTAAGCTGTCCTATTTTCAAGTTTAACTAATAGCAACATTAAAAAATTTAAATTATCGTTCCACAATGTATTAACTATGATAGTACATTCAAGAAGTAGCTCATTCACAAACACTGAATTAATACACGAGTCTTGAAGCTTGTCAGAAAATTGCTCACCAAAATATTATTTTGCAGACATAATGACATCGAAGAACCAAGTGTAGAGCAGCAGCAAATTCAAAATTTTGTCGCCCCGGAACAAGTTAATTTTGATGATGATAATAACGATGATAATGAAGCTCATGAACTTAAACAGTGTATCCCGCATGGAGGAGAAACTTTGGATACTAGTGGTTTGTATTTTCAATTTGTAACAATTTCATTTTATAGATGAACCATTTTATTAAAACTTGTAATCTTTTCATTTATCCTTTGTGTTTCTTACTAGCAGAAGGAGGACATCATCCAGAGGATACTGCCAGCATCTTAAAACGATACATGGTACCTATTAGTATGCTCCTTATTGCTGTAGTTGTGATTGTAGTGCTCGTACTCGTATACCCGATGCAAAACCAGAAAGATCCTGAAGAAGAAGTTTATTCCTTGCCCTTTCTTATCGACTCACCTTCCACATCCATACCACGAGAATTACGGCCAAATACCAAACTTAATCTTACCATCGAAACTAAAACGAAGTATGAGTGGAAGACAGAATGGAAACTTGTAAACCCTCACTTAGTACATCGACTTCATCTTAAAGGAAAATTCTCAGCGACTGACATCAACTACTTCCTCAACTCATTTCCCAATCTTAAAATTCTACAAGTGTCCGACGGCAAGTTTCTGTGTGATCAATTTGTCGACTATCAACGACTCTCCGACCAAAGCAAAAATAGCAACATTACATCCTTGACTATTTCTAGTATTGATCAGCCATGCGAAAATCTGTACAGATATCTATCTGACAAACTATCGAGTTCAAAAATTACTACTCTGATGTTAGCTCACGTTTCCGTACAGGTTGAAAATATGGGGTATATCCAGGAACTACTAGGAATGCACGGAGAGCACTTGTCCAATTTATCATTACATAATATTACAATTCTCAGGAATGTGAAAAGTGCTCTGTTTAGTGGTGTGCACTATCCCGCAATGAAGACAGTCGAGTTTTCATTCAACCGAAGCGATGCCAATTATGTGAAAGAGATTCTTGTTAATTTTAACAAAGGTAGCCCGAACATGGAAAAGTTTCAGAGTCGTATACCCTGTACGAGAGTAGAATGGGCAGATTACTTGAAGGGGTGGAGAGGAATAATTGCTGCCGGTGCTGATGATGCAGATTTAATTTGTGCAATAACTAACGATAGTTAAAAACAATCTGGAATTCAGCTCGTGTTTCCATCGTAAAAATCAAATACAGAATAAGTAGCTTGCATATCTCAATAAAAATACAAAGATTTTTTCTAATATTGTGATTTACTAAATAAATGTCCGTTTTCGTTTTTCACTTACAATGCGGAGTCTCTCATCTACTTTTTAATCATCATTAATATACCTACCTACTTCAATAAATTCTAATGATGCACAGCACAACGGGTTATCATGTGCTCCAAATAATTTAGTTGAAAAATTGTTCGCTCAATTGATGCTCCTTATCTAACGCGAGTTTGTGTATGATAGTGTTAGTAACATTGGAAAGTATGTAGGTCAGTGGATCGTGTGTAATTCTTAGTTAATTTTAATAGATCTATTGGAGCAGTAGGAGACGTTATTAGTCAAATAATAAATTGAAGGAAGCATTTAGTGTCGCAGGTTTTTGAAGGAATATAGTCTCAAAATACAATCTTGTAAGGTATTTAAAAATATCAAAATTGCTTTAAAACGGATCGCCAAAACGAAAGCTTAACACATGGCCACCACGAATATGCCAAGTACAGCAGATGGCAATGCCATTCTTGCGTATCTCACCGAGAATAATATTAATCTGAACGAATTCCTGCAGCCGAAGTTTTCTCACTATTTGGAAAATACTGTGGCGGACACATTTTTACCCTGGCTTTACTCTATTCACGTTGTTAATGCAAGTCAAAAACGAGAATGCGTAAGTAATAATTATAATTATAATAAATTATTAAATCAACCTACCAACCACAATTAGTGTTCTCAGGCGAGCAAGACTGTTTTGAATCAACCGCCTTCTAAAGGATATCTGTCATTCAGTATTAACTTGACTTTGCAGGAACAGATTTCGGAGAACAACGATAAGAATAGATTTTTGTATGAGATCATCTCAATCAAGAATGATGTTGAAAGATGCATTAAAGCGCTCGAATTGAGCAAAAATTTCTTCATCCTTGAGGAAATGGTTAAACAGATTCCAACGTGATATGAAGTTGTTCATACATTCAACGTGTGACAATATATGGGAGAACACCACAGCAACAATGCCAATTTTAATTTCGGCCTTTTTAAAAAGCATGAAAAATAAAAATTCGGAATCGTTGAAAAAGTGTGAAAAAAAAATTTGGAACTTTTGTTGTTTGTTAAGTATAATTATTCCTACTTTTTAATAGTGTGAAAAAAATAAAAATTCCGACTGTTTGAAAATATAAAAAATAAAAATTCCGACTTTTTGACAATGTAAAAAAAATTAAAATTCGGAGTTTTTGAAAAAAAAATTGGTTGGAAACTTACACCAGGTATAATGAACCTTTAACCGATTTGCATACCTTAAAACATCCTGGAAACGCTACTGAATTAAAACAATTAAAAACAACTAAAAGGCTAAAAACCATTATAAATTACCTACATTCCATTTACAGATAAAACATACAAACATATTTTAATCCAGCATGTCGTTGATTTTTCTCAATTAGCTTAAGCACAGGGTGTAAAAAGCGGAGAAGTAAAAAACAATTTGAAGTGAAATCCAAATTCAGTTGGATTTTGTTTGTGGGAGGCAATGTCAGGTTCAAGTGGAACTTGCTAAACGATTCAAAAAATACGGTAATCGTTTCTAACATTTACATAATCGTATACACCCACACCCACGGTACTTGACAATCACAATAGGCGAAAGATAATGATGGCAATTATATAATAGTCGTAAACAATTTAAGGTGAAGGTTAAATGATTTTTGTTAGAAATTATTACTGACCTTGTGAATGTATAAGCTAGTTAACTAAATTAGAATTTATACACCAACTACAAGTTATCATTAAGCACGTACCTACATATAATTATTATGTAAATAATTATGGGACGCGTAGTAATTGGTCTTAATTGCTATTTTTCATTCCAAAGCCCTTTATATGTAGCTGCACCGTTAGCATCAGTTACAAAGCGACCAAAATAATATCACGTCTGCAGTGCTCAAATAAAAAATTATCGTTATCATATACTAAAGTAGTGTGGAAGATATCACTTTGAACAAATAGAGGCCACAATAAACTTCATTCACTTCTCTTCACAGTCTTCAGCACTTGTCTCGACTCTTGATGTAAAATAAAACACAAAAATATTCCACTAAATTGTTTAACATTTTACCATATTTAATAAAACACTCAAAAATAATCAAGGGCTCAGGAACTTCTTTCAAAATGTCGACAACAGTGTTTCTCATCGTAGGCACAATCGCACTCCTAGGATTCTTCGGGAGAAAATATCTGAATCGGAACCGTAACTTCTGGGCAGATAAGGGAGTGCCTAGCATAAAATTAAGCGAGGTTGCTCCATGGTACAACCGGTTCACCTTGCGTATCTCATTCTCCAGCCTAGAAAAAAAAATCTACACGAAATTCGGTGACATTAAATACGGCGGGTATATTGAGCTAGGACGCCCCGTTCTCTACATAAAAGACTTGGATCTCCTCAAAAGAATTCTTGTGAAGGATTTCGACCACTTTGTAGACCGCAGGACTTTCCATCTGAACAATCAAGACAAAGTGATGGCTCGAATGATCACCGTGCTGACGGGGAAGGAGTGGAAGGATCTTCGGTCCGTGATGAGTCCCACCTTCACCACGGGCAAAATCCGACGCATGTTCCAATTCTTCAATGAGAATGGCGACCAAGTGGCTAAGTACATTAAGGAAGAATCCAAGCGACAGGATGGACTTCTCAATGTGCAAGATTGCATGGGAAGATACACACTGGCCACAATTGCATCAATTGCATTCGGAATCGATATCAATGCCTTCACCAACGAAACTCCCCACTTCAAGAAAATGGCCGCTAAGATTACAAACTTTTCACTTTGGCGTGTTTTGAATATGATTACCATAATGCTAGCCCCAAGACTGGCCAAATTAGTCGGCGCGTCCATGAGCGAGAAGGAAGCCATTGACTTTTTTGACCAAGTTGTTTCTAGTAACATTAAGCAGAGACGGGAGGGGAAGGACGGGGGCGAGAAGAGACAAGACTTTCTACAAATTATGCTCGAGGCTCAAAGCGGACAGTTGGCTGCAAATTCCACTGCGACATCCTTGGATGAAAGTGAAATGAGCGCGTATGAGAAAGATTCAATTTTAGTGAATGAAGCGGAGATTCGGAAAAATTCCAATGTGATTCTCGACGACAATACGATCCTGGCTCAGAGTACTTTGTTCTTTGTTGCGGGAGCTGACACATTGGAATCCGCTTTGACCTTTGTTTTCTACTCATTGGCCTTGAACCCTGAGGTGCAGGAGAAATTGGCGGAGGAAGTTGCCCGGGGGATGGAGGAGAATCAGGGCCGGTTGACCTATGACAGTGTGCATGGCATGGAGTATCTCGAAATGGTTCTTTCAGGTACACCTTCACGTTGTAGACGAAGGTATAATTTAGGTGTAGCAATTACTACGAATTTTAAATACTTTTATTTTTACTTTTACAGAATCTTTAAGATTGAATCCTCCAGCCTTCGGTACTGAGAGACAATGCACCCAAGATTACACTTTGCCCGGGACAAACGTGCTCATCCCGAAAGGGACTCTTGTCAAAATCCCAATCACTGGAATCCATCACGATGAAAAGCATTATGAAAACCCTTGGACTTTTAATCCGGAAAATTTCAGTGCAGAGAACAAGGCCAAAAGACATCCCTACGCATTCCTTCCTTTCGGGCAAGGACCCCGGAATTGCATTGGTCAGTGGCAGGAGATTTTTTCACTGAATTTAAGCAAAAATTCGTTTGAGTTGATTTTACCTGTCGATTAGTGTTTAATTGTCTAATTATAGGTTTCATTGAGTGTATTATTGATTTTTGTTTTTTTATTTTGATTGTCGTTAGCGATGCGATTTGCAATGACGGAAGCGAAAGCAGCGATCGCTCACATTGTGTACAACTTCAAGATTGAGCCTTGTAAGAAAACCGAAATTCCAGTCAAGTTATCCCCCAGGACTTCCATCTTGAAACCGAAGAACGGATTGTGGCTCAGATTCGTGGAGCGAGAGAGAAAGAATTAAAGACTGACGATGAGTAGTAATTACCTATGTAAGATTGTGATTGACATAGTCATAGCCGTGTATGGTAGTGAAGTTATGTAAGTTAACTAAGAATAAGGCGAAAAGTTTTTCTTCAGTTTTTAGTGCAAGTTAATTCTATTAATGCTTGTTAGGGTATTTTATTTTACCACTCATTTCTTATTACTAATCATTAGTTAATAGCTATTTGAAGGAAGACTTTATTTAGTTGGCAGTGTTACTACAGAATAAGAGTACGTTTAGGAAGTAGTGACGTCAGCAAATAGATAGTTAAAGTAAATAAATAGATAAAATAAAGGTGAGAAATAAGTATGAAGAAATGTGACGTCAGGGGGTATT